>JAPYZR010007701.1:0-26820 GCA_030522945.1 Trichopria nigra | reverse complement strand
ATAGGACGTCCACAAGGACGTCCTTGTGGACGGGTTTCGGTTCGCCCTTGTGGACGTCCCTTGGGAAGTCCCTTTGGACGTCTATATTTTTGACTGGGGGGTATTTAAAAATCGGAACATAGAACGTTCGGAATTGGAGCACGGTGCGTTTCGGAGTCGGAGCAAGGAAAATTTCGGAGTCAATCGCACTTGCCTGCCGGTGATTCGCTCTAGGATGGAGAGTACCCGGAGGATTCCACACACAGAGTAAAGCCGAAACCTGCTGGAGTTGGTCCTTCGGCGAACAAGATGTTCGAGAGTTCGTAATCCGGAGGTACCATATGCCGGCGATTCGCTTTCTAACGGAGAGTAACCGGAGGGTTCCACGTACGAAGATCAGGAATCGATTGTTGTCGTTACTGACCCTCCGGCTGACAAGAAGTTAGAAGGTTCGTAACCCGGATATCGATGGTCGGTAATGTACCAACACGATTTTCGTCAAATTAGTTCTCCTGCCTCCCGATCTTTTTAGAGATTCAATTGTTGAAAGAGAAAGAGAGAGAGAGATAGCTAAATCTCTGGAATCGAAATTTCTGGAAACTTCAAAATAAAAGAAGAAAAAAAGCTTATAGCAACTGCGTTGTTTAGAAACGTAGCAACAGACGACTATAAAAAAGTGCAACGCCTCAGTTCCACACTTTTTTTTCCGAAATTCGAAGCGTTGATTCACTATACACGACGGTCGTCAAATAAATAAAATAAATTATTTTATAAACATTAAAGACCTTTTATTTCCGCCCGGAATTCAATAACATTGGTAAAAAAAGTTTTGCACAAATTTTCAGGTATTTTACATGCGACAGATGCTTCAAATGCGATTTTATTTATTGTATATTTAGTATCGAATTTATAGTATCGAAAATGATACGAGATGGAGCCAAATTGCGAAGATATCTAATATATCGATCTATATAAACTCTGCATTTCGTATTTCGTTACTCCTATAAAGTCCAATATAAGTGGTCCAAGTATATACGCACGTTACGCATGATGTTTGCACTATAGTCCACCGCATACATATATACAATACCAGCGATGATAAACGTTTATAGAAGGCGCGAGCTATATATGTCTTCTCCCCAGCGACGACGAGACACGTTCCTAATGAGAGTAAGGAAGACACTCTTATTATGCAATGTGCTATTGTTGTCCTTTATTATCTCCCCAGCTATACATGATACACATCTTCCCTATATGCTCGCAGGCCCTTCTATGATCGCCTATATGCATTGACGTTTGCCATTGACGTTTGCCTTTATTCTGCGAATCTATACGTTTCAATATGGCGACCGCATGCTTAGCAGCGCCACTGATATAATTCAGTGTGCAGCGCAGTATAGGGAATTGTAGTTGTTGTCCATTGCCATCATGAACTTTACAAGCCTGTCATTTTGCTCAGTCTGGAAGTCGCACCGACGTCGTCGAAGCAACGATCCGTAGTTTGTTGATAATTCGTAGGTTCTCCAACGGAACTGAAAGTACAAGTGGGGTCGTATTTGCCAAGTCCATTGGAAGGTGAAATTGAAAGATTTCACGTTATATCAATGCGACTGCTGGAGCGTTGGAGCGCAGTTACCGTTGTTGCTTGTGCAAAGAAGGGTTTCCTTTGCCCAATTCGAAGTTTTAACTCTCAAACCTGCCCCACTACTGGAAAAGGGAAATACTTAGTTTAATTTAGACTTTAATGGTCTTTACAATTATATGTGAATTTTTAAAAGTATAGACAATCATAAGTGAAACAGTAGATGCAAGAAATATGAGCCTCAGTTGTTTTCTACAACCATTGTGACAGAGTGTTATATTGTTGACAGTCAATTTGCCAATTGAGTTGTTAAGATCGTGCTGGTATACGAATTGATTTATACAATGGCTGAAACTAGGCGAATGACTGTGTACGGTCAATATCCATCGTGTGCAGCTCGATCTCGATTGGATGAACGAAAATCAAGAAGGTACTGTATATTCGAAACTTTATTTTGAATTTTATAATTCTGTAGGTTTTACGATCTTCATATTTTTATAGGCTTGCTATGAGATCGGAGCGAAATAGAAAATCAGAGAAGCCTGAAGATTTTGTATGTTACGAATCAAGCGACGATGAGGAAGAGACAATAACAGAAAGCAAACAATATTTGCGAACTTCATTCAATTTTGTCGATTACGTGCGCGCTCGTGAAACAAATACAAAAGAACCCCGCAAAATTAATCAAGAATATGGGTCGAGACATATTTTAACGCACGATCTTTTCAAAGAATATTCTGTTTCGTTACATAATATGAATAAGGTTTTCTGTTCACAATGGCTGAGTGACAGGCAAGTTGTATTTGGAACTAAATGTAATAAATTAATGGTGTATGACGTTGCAACACAGAAATTGGACCACATACCATCGCTACATGGTAGACAAAACAATTCCTCTGGTGGTGCAGTTCAAGAACTGCAATGCGGTATCCATTCAGTTCAAATCAATCCATCTAGGTAATTGATGATTATTTAAAATTTTTAGAAAGTTCATATGCACTTTATTTACGAAATTGTTTTGTTCTGTAGGACATTGTTAGCGACAGGTGCTAGGAATAGCCATGAAATTGCAATTTATAGACTACCGACACTTGATCCTGTTTGTGTCGGTGAATGTGGTCATAGAGATTGGGTTTTCGATATGTGCTGGCTAGATGACGAATTTTTAGTTTCTGGATCTAGGGACACAAAAATGGCATTATGGCATATCGATGGCGATTTGGCAGAATCACCAGATAAAGCTGATATTCCTACACATAGGTTATTTTATCATATCTTATTTATAGTTAATTTTAAAGTATTACTTTGTTTTATATGTAAGTTTAATTTTATTTTATATGTATAAAATATACCTTCAGATTGATTAAACCAGTCCGAGTTAAAGAGTGTCGATCTGCTCAAAAAATCCGTGCATTAGTGTTCAATAAAGCATATAAAGAAGTTTGTGCATTATCTTTGAATAGTTATATACATATCTGGTCAGCAGAAACTTTTAAACAAAAAATATCACGGAAATTGCCAGCTTGCCAAGATAATGTTTGCTTAGCTGTACAGGAAGAAGGTATTTATGCCATTGGATGTCGTTCTTATACTTTACTCCTGGATGCGCGAACTTTACAACCGATAAAGAAAATACCCTCAAGGTAAGCTTGGTTGAACTTAAGTTTAATTCTTTTTTTTTCTGTTTATCCGAGGTATAGCAGATGTTTAAAAATTAATTTAGTTGAACTTAAGATTCACCAAGTTTCTTTTTTGTTTAATTCAGGTATAGCGGATGTGGAATTAGATCAGCGAGTTTTCAAGGCTCAGTTTTGACAATTGGTACTGGGCTTGGCATTCTGATGTTCTATGATATTCGAGCTCAAAAATATTTAGAATCGTCGATAAATTCCAACCGAACGGTTGTGCTCAAAGCTTCGAAAGGATTTGTGGTATGTGATTAATTCAGTCAAACATTTAGTAGATAATCAAATTGAAACTCTAAATACCTCTCATTTTGAAAGAATATAATTACTTCGACTCACGCCGTAGGATGGAGGAAGTGTTGAATCTGGTCACTCTGGCAAAGAAAGTTATCTTCTATTTTTTCATGCCATAAAAAAGTCCATGTTTTAGACCATAAAAAACCCCAAACCTGCCAAACGAATTTCTTCTGTAACCTGTTTTTGGATACGCATGGGCTGTACGCATAACTGATTAGATTTTGGAATATATTCATACTAGGGTGTAGCAATGGGAGACGAAATACTGATTAAACTTTTAGGGGAAAAAAAGTTGTATCCAACTTGAAACTACTGCAGTTTCCTCATTTTTTGATAAATTATCAAAAAATAATATTCAAACTACTCGGACAAAAAAACCGAATTGAACGGTCATTAGATTTTTATTTTTTTTTAATCGATCAATTAGAAGTTTAGAAAATATGAGAATTACTTTTAAAAAATCGAGACGTGTATTATTCTGAATTGTTGGTACACGTAATAACAAACTTAGGATCGAAATATTCAATTTGGCATAAGAAATTTCTCACAAAAATAAATTAGTACACGTTTAATATGTAGCGCAGTGTACAAACACATGTTTTATTTCATTTTTTTTATTGATTATTTCTCAAATTCATAATATTCATGTCGACCTGTATGTTATTTTGGCATGTTAAATTCCTCGTTATATTTTAAGGCAATATTTCGTCCGACCTACGGTGGACGGGAGAAGTTTTGAAAATGTTCATTTTCAATTTTATAAAATACCAAACGTATAAAAAAAACACATTAATCTATATGGAAATAGAAATAATTAACACATTTCAGCTTCATATACTATCAATCGAATTGCGTGGATGTGTATGGATCAAATGTGAAGTGGCATATCAAATTCATAAACTGATGGCACTCTGAGCGGGTGCGGCCGAAGGCCGCAATCGCGAAGTGTGATCAGTCAGTGAGGCTCGAAGGTCAATCTTGCGAGCGAAGCGTGCCGGGTGTCCAGGGGGCGGAGCCCCCGGTAATGTTGGCGGATAAAGTCCCTAGTAAAAATGGTAAAATTGTCTAAATTCACGCTGCGTGGACGCTTAAGGTACTCTTAACTGTCAGGTAAAGCGTGAATTTAGACATATCGAGCGTTACATTTTTACCAGGGATGACTCCAGAAATTTCGGCGTCGAGCGACCAATTACAAAATTCCACTCTCTCTCTCTATCACTTACTCTCTATAGACTCTCTCGTTCTCTTTCACACCCAGATAGCACAATGTGCTTACAAATGACGCAATACCGGAATATTTGTAAATATTTCTGGATTCTGCGTCCTCAGAAGTTTTAACTATCTTGCAAGCCGTTTGCAGCCTGGAAACAATTTGTACATAGCATATAGTACAAACTGTGTTCATCGCCCGTGAAGGGGTGGTAGGCTCACGGTACGCTAAACAGAAATAAAAAATGTCCCGTCGGTGAGTCACTCACACAATCGGGGAAAGAGCTGCGGACTAAGCAGCGTATAGAAATGAAGAAATCAGAGTTAACAAATGATTAGGATTCAAAATTTTATTTTTTATTAGGTTATAATAAAACACTTACTTAATATAAAACATTTTCGTTATACACTTTTTTTCCTCCTTTGACGTCTTCCACCATTTTTAACGCATCAAATATCCTTTTTCGAGTGAATTATTGGTCAATGATTTGGTGAAGCTTTTAAATCCAATACAGCATCATGAAATTTCATGGCGGGATCTTGTAACCGTTCCAAATTCGTTCCAAAGTCCGAGTAACATTCTATTATAAGGACTACTTGTACCACTGTGTGCACAAAGCTCTCGTTTTCGTCTTCATCCAAGTCCTGGAGAAGTATTTTTTTCCAAATACTTTTCAATTGGTTTCACAGCTTATGTTCTGGGATTCCATCTGGTTTCTGCAGGGACAGTTTTTTTTTTATTTTTTCCCAACGCTGAGGTGATCGCGAAAAGAAAATGTACAGAGTTCAACGGGTTCAAAAAATGTATTCATTACATTTTGCTACACGATTGGTTGATTCTTTGATGAACGTCACTTTTATGCGGCCAACCATTACAGTAGCGTTGTCATACCATTGTCGAAAATCTTGTAGAACGATATCGTCTTTATCTATATGTGCTTCAAAATGTCTTCAACTAAATTCTTAGCATCTTTCCGACTTATCGTAATAAAACCAGGAAAAGTGTCTCTAATTTGTTTTAATTTCTAATTTCTTTTCTTCCTCGCTTCAGCTCCACTCTCCCTTTTCTTAAATGATCGTTTCGTTGTTATGAATACTACTTTATCACAATGTAATGAACTTTTTAAAACGGTTTATACGAGAAGAAAACAAAGGGAATCGCATTCGCGCAAAGGGAATTTTCCTATCGACGGGTACCGCTATTACTAAACTTTGATTCTGCCTGCACCAGTAATCAAAAAACGTTTGTAAGAAAACGAATGCGATCGTTTAAAAATCATTTTTCTGTAATCTTTGAAACTTGAGAAATTTTGAATTTGATCTTCACCTTAGTGCTACGGTTTCAAATGCCTATCGATATTTAGGCTTCATTATTAGGTAAGCAAAAGATTTTAAATCCCACGAAACTATTATTCACTTATATAAAACACTAGTCAGACCTATTTTGCTTTACGGCTCAATTATTTGGTCTCCCTCTAAATTAACTCACATTCCTATCTTGGAGTCTGTTCAACATAAATTTTTTAGATTTCTTGCTTCTAAAATAGGAAAGAGATTTTCATACAGCATGAGTACAATCAATTTGCCTTGTTAGTTAATTTAGAATCTATTAAATCCCTCCACTAAAATTGATTGTTAATCGTTATTTTTAATGAGAGTCTATTTTGCCTACTGTTCATATATTTTTATATTTATAAATTATATTTATCTCTTTGATTTATACTTTATAATCTTCGTACTTCTACAAGTTTGTTATTACCAAACATTTATTTTGTATAATTGTGTAAAAAGGATCTTTGATAATTTTCATTGATCCGTTGACATTAAATAAAATTAAAAAAAAAAATAAATAAATAAATAAATAAAAAAAATAAAAAAAATCCTGTTATTTTTAGATCATCATTGTGGATGAATGTCATAACAAATGGTATATATTATATTTGCAGTTCCCAGACGAAGAGTACGTTGATGGTTTCCAAAATGTTAAGTACACACCTGCCATTTATACCCATTGCTACGATGCCTCGGGTACACGACTGTTTACGGCCGGCGGTCCTCTCCCGGCAAATCTTTATGGAAATTATGCCGGGGTATGGCAATGAGAGATGCTATTATTAGAAGATATAGGTCATAGTCACTTTTCAATTACACCAGTTTAAAAGTGGCACGTGCCACAGGTATTCATTTCATGATTTATTAATACCTTTGCGATTTAACCAAACTCACGCGTTGAATTGAAAAGCATTATATAATTAATTTGACGTAATTTTTTAAGATGCTATGTAACAAATATATAGCACAAAGTTACATTATGTATTTATTCGAATTATTTCAAGTTTGATGAAATAATATGAACTCTTTACATAATTTTATTTGTAACTTTTCAACCGAAGAGAGTTATTTGGATTTATTTTAATTTATACAATGCTTTATAGTTAATTTTTTATTTGTTTGAAAACTAAGAAGAAAATATGAATAATTCAATGGACACAGGTTAAGAGTTTGTTCACAAATTACGTAATGATTACCTCCCTGGTATGTTATGTTTGACAAATTATATTTTTTTTTGTTTTCCTTTGGAAAAAAGACCAATTCATTGTAAAAAAATAAAATTATGATTCATTATGAGTTGCATTTGGTCAATCAATATCTAAGCCACGATTACACGATTTAAAGTGAAGCTTTCCTTATTCCTTTTTAAGGCAATAAAAACTAAAGAAGAAAAATATAAAAGACAGTATACTAAACCCATACTAAGCTTTCGTATTTTTATCCATCATATTACTAAATGCAGAAAACACTTAACGTCTACTATGAAAAAGATATACAAGATTCGAAATAATTGGGTGGTGTGTTTAAAATGGGACACCCTGTATATACAGTGTTAACGATTAGATTTCATTCTCACTGCATTATGTAATTTGTGAATAAGTTCAAGTTTTACGTTGCATTATGTTCCTTTTTGCGATTTATTTGTAATTATCATCAAATAATAGTCGTTTTGCCGTAGATGAATTGAAGTAACTTAAAAGAAACAATAAGGTGTCATTTGATCATTATGGTATGTTTATCATTATCATCACTACATAGGAAAATTTTTAACTAGTCTAATTAATAAAACGGTTGTTATTATTAATTATTTTCACCTTTAAATAATTAAGCGATCTATTTTCATGCACGATGAAAGACTTCTTTTATAACAATCGATTATTGCACAGCAATCGATCAGAATCTAGAATGTAACGATTATTTTTGGTCTAGTACGACAATGAAGTGAAATAACATACCAGCATGTACATACATAGATTTATTTTTCGCGACCAAGAAAATAATCGGAAATTTCGTTTACTTTTCTGATAGCAAAAGTCGAATTAAAAAAAGACCAAGTTCTCTATGATCTTGGTTCGGTGGAGTCGCTCGGGGTGTATTTTTGCAGACGACAAGTCGTATGGTTTACCGGTAGTTTGTCGGACTATAGAAATTCGGCATAAATTATGGGAATTTTTGTTAGATCAGGAATTTTTACATAAAATTTCCTTGTAAGCGTTTGCACGTTTAATGCATAACTATTATTGTGTAAATATTATTTTATTCACAGTTTAGAAGTAAGCTATTTTATAGAAACGCCACGTCGCGATAATTTCGGATTCGTCAACAAGGCGACCAATATTCATTTGCTCATTTATAAAGTGTTCCCTTTATTATTGATTAATATTAATAACGTTAATATTTTTATTATTATTTAATTTCTTTTTTTTTTGCACGAGCGGGCTAATGGTATTGTGAATGCACCATAATGATCCATGAGTTTTTGATTTTGAATTTAAGATCACTGCGTGTGCGGTTCGTTATTCCCGTGCCATAGTTTAATGATTTGATGTCACGGGAAAGGGTGAATTTTTCGAAAATACTCAGTTTATTCAGCCATTCTCTCCTCATGAATTCACTGAACTTAGCCTCTAAAATCGAATTAACATGATTCTTTTTTTTTATAATAATCGGTAACGTTACTAGTACTATTATTAGTACATCGTAATTAGACTTTGTGATGGAGTAATTTTGCTGACGACACTTGTGTTTTATCGAATTATATTGAATTGCAACTACTTGTAGATATTGCTATGAATTTTCATGAAAACAAAATATTTGATTATCAATCATTAATGTAACAAAACTAGATGAAGATTGGTAGCGAAAATATTATGTAATAAATTTGAGCTAATAATTACAGTAAAATCCTACTTTTGGACTATTTCTCGAAAGAGAATATATATTAAGTAAAGCGAACATATTAAAAGAACATATTGACGATCAATAATAAAAAAAAGTATAGGTATTATGAAAAAGAGAGAAAGTTCAGAAATTTGGCATTGTTCACAGTATTACTATGGGAATGATTATTTCCTTAATCGTAAACCTTACCTTTTGTTAGAGTCACATAATCGCAGGATCTTACGAAACTCTGAAGTAAGTTATACGAATTACTATTAAAGTAACATTGACGTGTAATGGAGAAAGTAAGATGAAGGGGGCGATATAAGAAAGCGGGCAAACGTTTCATACATACAACAAATCTGCAGATGCAAAAACTCATTTTCGATCAAATAGCACTGCAATGACTATGCATGCCATTAGTCATGCGATTAAGGCCTTGATAATATTGATTGATAATGTTTATCGCAATGGACTTTTATATAATTGACTTAAATATAACGTGAATACTAAGTGTGACGAGAGTGCGACGCGTCTCGTGTTCGACGCTGCCAAACTTACCGGAGGAGCTATCGTCGCAGCAACTACAGTAGGGACTTAAGTTATCGGATAATAAAACTACGACTATTATATAGGTATTCTACGTCTACATTATAATACGATTTTACCATGTAAACGGCAAGTCAGTCGATCTGTAGCGAATTAACTTCCAGGATGAGCGATGGCCAATGTGTAATTTTAGTGTATCCGTGGTCGAACGAACCATTTACCGGTGGGCTGAAAATAAGGACTTGAAAATGAATGTTGCCAAGTAACTTGACAAATCTGATTTTGAAAGATTTTCTGAAAATTAATCCATTAATACGTCGGATTAAATATTCCAAAGAATATTATACCCGGGAAGAATAGTACATTCTGCGAATGACAAAACAAAACAGTTGGTTGCAACTTCCGGCGTCGTCGCTACGAAATGAAAATCATAACAACGCGACTCAATCATTGATATACGAGTTTATGATCAATCATACTAACCCTTAGTTTATGTCGTCAAAAATAAACTGGCTGAAATGTAAAAAAATAGCAGCAAGTGAATATTAAACGAATGTTTAATACCTTCTAAATAAAAAGGTTCAGATATAAATTATTCAAATGGATCGATGGTTATATTGTCGTGAAAGTACCCACCATTTTAGACAGGTTTTAAACTGTAATTTAGATTTCTGACAAGTTCAAACCAGTCGGACTACATTCCTAGGCGATTTAGTCTCAGCTGGCTCATTTTCATCAATTGCATCAGTTTACCCTCTCAAAAAGCGCAAACGAGTGATGCACAACTTGCTTAATTGTCCGCAAAGAAAGAAGGGACGACGACATCTAAAAATGGCCCGACTCTTTTTATTCTACATTATTTTCCGTGCATACGCGGCTTAAACGAATGATAAAATGTAGAAACGTGAAAATCAATACTACTGAATTTTTGATATCGGAAAATGCTCATTGTATTTTTTAGCGTGAACATTTTATCGTTTAAAAAATTATGAACAAACACGGCAGAAAATAATTGAAGCAATCGTCAAATTAAGTCAAGAACTATTACTTTCGCGATGGAGGCGCATGTCAAAAGATGGCACGAACCCGAGTCAGGGCAATTATCCAGCCACTTGAGCAATTAATCAAAGTCCCGATCTTCAAGTCCGTCGGTAAGTCATATCGAATTCGATCGTTCGGAAATTTTTTAGGGAATTCCATGTAGAACTTATATATAAATATCAATATAAATTCTATGGGGTTTTTTCTAGAACATGTAGATGTGTGTTCCGCAAGACCAGGATGCGTAAACTGTGATTGTGTACATGTGTGTTGGTGGCGTGCAATGCAAAAAAAAAAACAACAACAACAACAACAATGTTAATGTAATACGTAAACGTTAAGTTATTTAAGCTGAAGTGTAAGAAACGACTTAGGTAAAACAGGACCGTGTACTTCGGAGGTGCCTCGGTTTTTGCGTAGTTTTAAGTAGCCTCGAAAACTTTGTTAAATTTGTCTGCGTATATTTATATAGTTGTGGCAAATGGAGGATCTTTTCGACATTTGGAAATTGAAGTAGCCAGTAAATTCGATTTCCCTTTTCTTTTCCTTTGCTCGCTCGACTCGATTTATATTATGTATATGTAAGGTGTAACATAACTGCGATGAAAATATTCGACTTTTATATTTATAAAAATAAAATAATCGTAAGATTGATGATTACAGGCGTAGAGCAGTGACAGTTATTGTTCCTATTACTCCGTTAATCGCAAGACTTCACGAAAATCATCGGCTGTATTTCGTTATAGGCGCATACAACGTGAAGCTTAAGCTCTTCCGCGGCACATTTCCTACAGATCATCTCTTTTTTTATTTCGTTGTTTGCAGAATTAGAGCCTATATAAAGGTATCTACGAAATAATGATATTGGCAAACAATGCGTGCGCGGTGGAAATGCGTGAGACAATTCCCTCGCGCTTACTCCCGGTAAAGTTAAGTGTATATATAGTTTTCTATTGTGACGTACGAACGTAAGAACGTGTATTGTCGATTTTTAAGTTAACTCGTGACATTTGCACCACCACGACATCATGAACATTTTCGAAATACGAACCATTTTATAAAACTTTTCAGTGTTTTCAGTATTCACAGGCTTTCAGTATTTTCATCCACCGTACATACTTATATTTTCGTATTGCGCGAAACCGATATTAAAATATTGAGGATTTTGTCATCTGGTGTCTTTAATGGATACATATAATTGTTTTAACTTTACTTGCTCGAATAATGTACAAAAAATGCCATTGAATGCCCAGACAATGCAATTACCATGGATCCAGGTATAGTTACGGTAATGAAATGCTGGAGTTGGAAGTCTCTCGATATACGCACGCGTATTGTTGCACGCATATGCACGGTATTCCAATTCGTAAACAGCGTCGCTGCGAATAAATGAAAGCACGTCGAGTTTATCAATGGTCTTTACATCGAAAAAACAAAAGTTAACGGTCGAAATGTCGTCGATAATTTATGAAAAAGTCAATTTATTACCGGTCGTTTCAATGTCAAATACTTAAGTCGAAATAGGTCAGTGTTTGGGACCGAAAGAAAAAAAAAAAAAAAACAGCGGAGAAATGTTATCGAGCGTTTAAGCATATGAAAACTGAAAAGTTAAGACTGGTTAAGTTTAGATCATCGATTCGTGCCATTTGCGATACGTTGGATGAGACATTGACCAGTAGTTTGCTGCGAGTCGATCGTAATTTACCCATATTGCGTATCACGATATATCAATGTAAATAAAACTAATGAAGGTATTCGCATAACGAGTTGTCTTATTCCGCAAAACATTATAATTATATCCCCTCGGACTTTGTGTCTTCCCTTTAGCCTTACCGTATAGTATTCCGTTTGATTTATCGAGCTGCAATTCTGCCCCTTACGTACCCAGTAAACCAAGAAGTATTCAAGTACCAGAAATAGGATTAAGAATGAAAAAGAAAAAAAAAATAAAAAAAAAAAAAAAAAAAAACAAGAAAACAAAAAAAAAAAAAAAAAAAAAAAAAAAAAAAAAAAAAAAAAAAAAAAAAAAAAAAAAAAAAAAAGAAAACACCGACTTTCCGTGGATATGGGAGGAAAGGAGAAGTAGTTATATATAGTTTAAATACAAACAAATAATTTATTTCTGTTTCTTAATCCGGTAAGAATAGAATGTAATTTACATAAAAAATAATACTACGCTTATATAAGTACCACGTAATGAATGAATGTATATACTCTGTACAAAACAGGGGCTTTTTTCACATCAAGTCATTCGGGTATGAATCTTTGGATAAGTGAAGTCCGTTCGAAATTGTTCCTTTTTGTCCAAAAAGAAACTCGAAAAATCACCAAGTCGAACAACGCTGCGACCAGAACGAACAATATATTTATTTTTATCATCCACATGTTAAAGTACACAAGACACGAATATCGCGCTGGGAATGAATTCGGTCGAGTCCTTACGCTAACCCGTATAATCTATAAGTTGTGTCAGTTTTTATTTATTTATTTTTTTTATTTCCAAAACTAAATAATAGTTTTAATGTTCGATTACTTTTTTTATTTGTTTGTTTGAAAGCTTCGAGATCGCGCAATTCCCTGCCACAATGCTTTCGCCGTGTCTGAATGAATAACATCCCGTTTTCGCACATTGCTCCACGTGTTTCTGTTTACAGTTGAAGCTTGCTCTCCTAAAAATGAATGACACTGATGGTGGACCGTGTTTCGTTCAAAGATGTCCGGCTTCCAGAGCTTTGTTGATGTCGCAAACTAGCATGGCAAGCATGGGTCGGTATTCGGAGTCTTGTCTGAAGATGGAGTCTAGGAATTCGCTGTGCGTCAGGAAATCGAAGATTTGGTCGCAACGGTCGTGGGACTTGTCTGTGAGGTGAGGTTTTATCAATGAATGTACCGCATTTCTGCATCGCTCCAAGGACCGAACTAAGTACGTCTTATCGAAGCTAAAGTCCAACTCGTGGAAGGACACGACTGACATCGCTAGTGCCCGCACTGACGATCGTACCTCTGCTATTCTTGGGGCGTCCGACGGCCCCAATTGTTGATTACGATGCAAAAGTCCGACCTGAAACAATCACAAAAACATTATCAACGATGTTTATCAACCGGAATTGTCAGGAAAGGCTCGCAAAACAACAGAACTTTGGAAAGGTATAATTGATATATTACTATTTTAAGGTTTTAAAATTACTTTTTATGCTGGAAGGTACTACCTCTAATAAATTATAACATTAAGATTTTATTGGAAAATTTTTCTGTGATTGGCAAAGTTTGAAACACAAGAAAATTTATTCGGATTTCGTTCTGGCATTTCCAGTAAATGATAAATATGTATTGATATAGGTTCAGCAGAGACCACTACCGATTCATTTGATTCAGATACCTTTTTGATTTAAATTTTACAATGCACTCCCTTTTAACGAAACCCAAAATTAAAATAGAAATATTATAAATATACTATTGCAATCCGATTTCAAGCGAAAATGGGCAAAGCTTATAATTATTTGAAAGTCGATTCGGTTACCTTTATCGACAACTTGACGATATTTTTTAGAACCTTTTCAGGTTGTTTTTTGTCCACCGTGGTGCTCTTTTTGATCGCCTTTTCCATCAATCGATACAGATTATCGAGCAAAGATGTGGTGGCATCGTCGATGAGCAGAGATCTTCCCGCATTCGATGAGGCGAAACGACCCAAAATTTTCTTTTGTGCCCGTAGGCCCAAATCCCGCGCCCGACTTCCTGAAGTAGCTGCAGGCCCTGCTGTCGTGTATACTGCACCACCTGTAGCCGCCGACTGCATCACTGAAAAATGTAATTCTAGTTTTAATTTTAAAGAAGAGGCTTTTTTTTACTTGGCATTGTATAATTTTCATTACTTCAATGATAATATAACCGAACGAACGAAATCGCATCGGAAAATTTTTCATTCGAAATCTTTCTTAATTCGTATATATATAATTTAGGATATTATAATGTAGGACATTTCATGCCAAGAGGGCCATTTCTTTTTCGGCAAAATTTTTCATTTCAATTTTACTTATCTACGCTTGAACATGTAACAGGTATATAACGACTATGTAACATTTATGTAACATTTATGTAACAAGTAACAATTATATGAATGTTATACATTACCGTAACATTTTGTGCTTGCGGGGTTGCCAATTATTTTTAAGTATAAGAAAATGCGTTAAAAAATTATCCGCGACATTGATTTTGTAGATTTTTTTATGATCTTTCTAGTAAGAAGAATAATTTTCATAAATGTAAATGAAATACAGGTGAAAAGTGTATAATTTAATTTTTAAAATAAATTTTTCGACTTCTTTTTGTATCCTCAAAATTATTGTAAAGAAAAGCAGTAAAATAGCTCTATTAAGTACTAGAAGCTGCTAGTAAAAACAACATTCCGGGATAAACAGTTATTATACACGTCAAATCGTTTGAAACCTGATAACTGCAAAAGAAGACCCCTGGATTATACCTAAATGCATAGAACACGGGGGGCCATCTTCTTTCCCACCAACAAATTGTTAGTCGTTCTAAAGAGAACTTATTACAACACATAGTTTTCAAGGTCGATGATTAGAAACATGAGGTCAGATTTCCAAAATTCAAAATGGCGAATCCAAAATGGGTGCTTATATTGTGCAAAACGTTTTTATGATCATTGATTACGAATCTGAGGTCACATTTTCAAAAAGGAAGAATCCAAAATGGCGTATATATGAAGTAGATAAATCTTATAATGAAAAATAATTTTGAATAATTTTTATTTTTTTTTTAATGTAAATTTTTATTATGCTGAATTGTTGAAATAAAAACGCGAAAAATTTGTTGTCGAAGGTTTTCTTATTTCTTGGCATTGTTAAACTCGGTCATATTTTTAAGAAATAAAGAAAGTAATTCTCTTTAGAAAGAAAAAATTCTTTGGATACATCGAAGTTAGGGAGGTACAGACTTAAAGACAGGTACGCGCCCCCAAGAAGATGGTCCCCCTATTATATGCACTTACGTATAATACAGGGGTCTTCTTTTGTATTTATTAGTAATTTCTTCCTTGAAAATTTGATCTTAAAAATTAAATTACTTTTAATATATTCATATTAATTATTTTTTCTTTTTACCAAAAAAAGATAAAAATACAATCTACAAAATCCATATCACATATATATAATTTTTGTATAATGCATTTTCTTCTATGTAAAAATAATGACAATCGATGGCAACCTTTAAAATATAAGAAATTAAATGTGCTCTAACACTTTAACGGAATTCGTATGGTTTTAACGAGACTTAAATTACTTTATTAATTATTAATACTATATATAATTAAAACTATATCATATAAATTAAATTAAATAAAAAAAAAAAACACATATAGAAAAAAGATATAGGTTTAAATTATTTTGTCATTAATATGCGATTTTGCGCTTCGTTCCCGGGAATAAAATCGATTTCATTCACAAAAAAATCCCAGGCATTAAACGGTTATATATGTATATGTATGCATACATTAATTATATGTAAACATTTACATGTAAACATTAATATGAGTTCGGTATCATTTAAATCAGGTATTGCCTCTACCCAAATATGATAAAAAATATCGTTCGTATTGCGGACGCAAAATATCATTTTTCTCTATAGACACGATAAATACTATTAAGATATTAATACAATAAATACAGTCACATTGTGAATAACATCATTCGAAATTATTCTATCCGTGAATCTTAAATGAAAGGTGGAGAAAAAAAAATCACCTTGATATCAGTATAGTAAAATACACAGTAAATTTTGTGAACGTTTTTGTTCGAAATAAAAATATTTGAATAAGTTACTCATTATTTTTTTTGTACAGTTGTACGAATCGGTAATCGTCAATCGACTCTTTCGCGAAACTTATAAATGTATATATATTAATGACTCACCGTCAAACATGGGAAGATTTCGTTTCCTCTAGATGATAACGAAAGCAGAAATCAAATAATGGTGCAGGCAGCGTCCAAGCTTACTCAAATGTAACTCAAGAAACTAAAATGTGAAAATGACATTGACTAATTGCGTGACATAATGAGGAAACGTGCGAGGTGCTCGTGTTGCATCACGAAGGCAGGTATACATAAATTTTAACTGAACGATAAATTACGAAAATCTATATTCCATGGATAATTAAAATTTGCAACATCTATAATGAAATTAAAGGTTTGTGAAATAGAAATAAATGTAATACGCGACATAACATTTATGATAAAATAGAAGCGCTATATTAATTGTACATTTGATACGGGAATCACTATATAGGGCGTACAGGTAATTAAAGCGAAAAATAATGATACCTTGATTGCAGTCGGTCACGGCTACGAGGTGATACAGTAACCAACTCTGCAATTCCATAACCGCCGTACCCCACGCCACCTGAAACATATGTTATAAATTATGCTTATCTTTTTATTAAACTTTTAACAGATCTATTTTTAGCTTCTTCGACGAGCCCCGCAATCTGCGTTACCGCGAGGATGTACAATAATAGTCTGAAGGGTTGTTTACGCTCGATATTCTTCTTTTAGTTAAGAAATATACCCTAACGCTTTACCTTCTTTCAAATATGACTTCTCGAATAAATATATTGCTTCAATCATATAGAATTGTTTAATGTCTAATAAGAACATAATTAAACATATACATATTATTGTCTATAATAGGTTTTATTAATCTATATTACAAATATACGTTTATATATCTTTGTGGAAAGAATGTTATTAATATTTCTCTTTACGAGAATTTTTAATATTTTTATATTAGAATTTAATGTAAAATGCACTTTAGGATTTTGAAAAAATCGATTTTTAAAAAATTCGAGTTCTAACACGCAATACAATCCTGAACTAATGATTTACGATGAGTACAGCATTACTGTAGTGTTCAATTTCATAAATTTTTTTTCCCAAGAATCAATGTAATCAATCACAAAACAACCAAAAACACTTTTTCACGGAAATTTCACAAAGAATATGATACAATAATTTTGTTTTTATTCGGGAATAATGTAATCTTTAATATTCTACCCGCCATATTGGATTCGCCATTTTTAATCTTGAAAATCCGTCATTGTATTTCGTTTCAATATAATCCGAAAACAATTAAAAGTGTAATAAAACAGAGCATAGAAACATTTACCGAAGAGACGCATGTGAGAAATTCCGTTATTTCTTATTCAGTTCCAGGACCGACATATTGAATCCGCCATTATTAACATCGTCAATTATACTAAAAAGTGACCAGGAATATTTAATAAATCGAAATTTTACATTTCAAGACAAAAATTTTAGTTAATAGGATAAACTTATGATAGTATCTGAATAAAACAATTTTTCCCCTTAACCCTTTGCGGCATAGTGGTAACCCAGATTACTACCTTTTTCATTGACAATTTTGCTTTATATTTATAACGTTTGTAATTACGGTAGAATGTAAACAAAGTCAAATGTCCCTATAACGTAAATTTATAAATTGTTATAAACAAACAACTTTGCAAAATAACGTTTCTTTTTTTCGAAAAAATTCATTTTTGTGTACTATATTGGAGGAATTGTGACAAAACTTTGCTTACAGGGGTTTTTTGGGTCGCTGATTACGAATCTGTCATCAGATTTTAGAAATTCAAAATAGCGGATCCAATATTGCGGACGAATTCGTTTTTTGTCCGCCATATTGGGTCCGCCATTTTGAATTTCTAAAATCTGATGACGGATTCGTAATCAGCAACCCCAAAAACCCCTTAAGGGACATTAACTCAAAAAGTCAGGTTAAGAGAAAAACGTGCGCTGCGAAGGGTTAAACTACAACTTATTTTTCCACGTTTGTCCATAGTTTGGAATGGATCGCCATCAATTATCCACTTGAAAAGAATTAATGAATTTCCCAATTTTCGGTATTTTTTCAAATAAAATTCACCATATTGTTTTTCTGCGACATGAAAACGCAATTTTGACCACATACATCGATAGAGCGTACCCAAAAATAGTAAAATAAGTTGGTGTCTTTATGATATTTTCATGTTTCGATTTGCTAGAGAGCTTTGAAAATGGGATAAAAATCCCGTCATCTTCGTCGTTAATGGGTTAAATTTAACATCAAAAACGTTAAAGGCATTTTTCTCAAAATGAATGTTTTTTTTTCCAGAATATACTAATGTAACATCAAAAACGTTAAAGGCATTTTTCTCAAAATGAATGTTTTTTTTTCCAGAATATACTAATGTTTTCGAGAAAGTTTTTTTTTTTTTAATTTAAGAGCTGTAAATGCTATGATGCTATATATATTTCTGCTGCGAGGACGTTGCAATAACAAACAATATAAACCAAAATTATAGCAACAGACATTCGAACAACAATCAGCCGAAAAAATTTTTATTGATATGTTTTTACGCTCGATATTCATTTTTTAGTTAAGAAATATACCCTAACGCTTTACTTTCTTTCGAACATGACTTCTCGAATAAATATATTGCAATAAACGCAAGCACTTCTTATAGGTACACGCATTACATTTCAGGAGGATATAGTAAATTGTGAATTTTCAAGACGATGCCTGAAAGTAGGGGGTGCTTGCGAACTGGGGGCTCTGCCCCCCAGACCCCTCTCTTTTCTACTAGCCTCACCACAAACCATGTAGGTATAGATAAACCAAGGTCATCGTCAAATAGTCGGGGTCATTTCCTACAACTTTTGTTTCATTCATTTTCCTACTTCGCCAACGTATACCTTGAAGAAACCAATTATGGGCGCACTTTCGACGCTCGTTTGCGGACTTTCGTTTGAGATTATGAAAAAAATGCATTCGACCTTTTTTATAGACAATTTTATGCTCTACATTTTTTGTTTGAAACATTTTTTTCGTCAGATCAGTATTTTTCAAAATATCTGCAAAAAAGTGAAAAAAATCACGTTTTTTCAATTTCTATTATCATATTCGTAATCAGCGACCCAAAATACGTAAGAAAGCATATATCTTTTTTTTCAGGTGACGTAGTCTTTCCGAAGTTTTACCATTTTTAATCATTTCATATACAATTATTAAATTAAATTATTATATAATTAAATCATTTCATAGAATTATAATTTCATTACTACATTCGTGTAAAACAATTGATTGTTTCAGTATAGTTGTTTTATCTGTGCGAATTCGATAACATATCTGTAGTAAACAACTAAATTTGAAAATTGTTTGTTGTGTTTTATTTTGTTTATTGATTTTATTACTGACCTTCTTTAATAATTTTTTCTATATGTAGAATTTAAATATTATGTGTCTTCCGCGGTACATTGATACCGTTTTATTTTTGTAGGCACGATTATTTTACTTTAAGTGAATTTTTTTACGTGAATGATATTATACACCTAGGGAGGAATTATAATTTAAAAAAATGCCATGTTTTTATTTTATTTTACAATTCATTAACATATATGTCCCGAGTAAATTTCGTGTGGAAAAATATTATAAAATATCTAGGAATTTTAGGGGGTCCCTAATGCGCCCGCCAATTTCGGTACTGTCGCGAGTGAGCATATATCCTTAACAGAAACGTAGTTTCAAAAATAAACGTATTTTGAAATTAAAGAACGTCACGCAACAATTCGCGACAAGTATGTAAAAGCAAAAACAACCTGGTCGAGCAGGTGAATACTCAAACAGGTGAGCTTCGAACTGGTCTGGTGCGGACAATCGTGTGTAATCGCTCCTTTTAAACTCGTGTCAACTGACACGATGAGTGATATGACTGTAATGTTACGATAAACGCTCCTCAATGACAAACTATAGCGTATACACACCCACACGCACATGCATGCACGCACACACTATTAAAAGAGGTTACTGCCGATAATAGAACTATTGAAAGTTATGGAATTTCGATTGACATGAAAATCTGTCAAAACTTATCGTGCCTGAAGTTTAAATCAGTAAGGTTCTGTATAATGCGAGCTTTTAGATAAAATGACATTGATTTTTTTTCAAGATTTTGAAAATTTCGAGATAAAATTTGAAGTCATTTTCTTTTCTTCTATATATATTTTGTTATAAATAAAATTATTTTTTTTTATATATACAAGTGTAAAAAAAAAAAAAATAAAATCACGACTTTATTATATATACATATATAAGAATAAAAAGTGTTTAGAATCAGCTAAAGAATGCATATGAATTTTTTCAGATTTTTTTGAGCAAATTTTTGATTTTCCGATAATTGTTAGTTTGCAAAAATGAGGCCATTTTGCAATGACAAATTCATCAAATTGACTTTTGAACGATTGTTTCATAAGCTTCAAACATTTATTCCACAGACTAGAGAGGTTCCAGAGTGCTAGCGCACCTGGAACGATTCTAAAATCGAGGCTGAAACAAAATTTTTTTTCAAAAATAGTATTTTTTGTCTTCAAACTGCAATTTAACGAAGTTAACAATATTTTTCAAAATTTTTTTTTATACCATCTGAAAGAGCAGATCTCAAGCTTTCAAAATATTGGCCGAAAATCGCATGAGATATGAGGCCGCAAAAAATGGTGGCACATTCATGCTATTTATTGGTAATTCTCGGGTTAGGTAGAAAAAAATGAGAAAACTCATAAACTGAATTTGATGATTCCTTTGTTATCAGAATATTTAATTTTTATTAAAATTATTTAATTCTCCATACAAATATTGAAGATGAGAATGTTAATTTGAATTTTCTCTACTATAATATACTGCGCAAATGTTCATGAATCAGTTTCCGTTACTTGCGCGAAACTAATTACAGCGCCACCTGGCGATGATTGGGAAAAGCACAGTGTCTGATCTACAGTCCACTGGAATTTGAACAAAATTCACAATACTATTCTTGTCTGACGATATGTTTATTCTTGGTGAATAGTTTATTTATCAACGATTGCTCACTTCAATTTTAACCGAAAATATTTTAAAACCGTTAAATTATGAATATTCAGAGAATAGTTATATTAGTTATCAATATTCCCATAGGGAAATGTACCAAAACAATACAGGGTGTCTCATTTTAATCGCTCCACCGGAATTTTTGCGGAATCTAAGCCAGATAGGGAAAAATTATCTATATACAAAGGTTGAAGGGGGTGGAGAGGCTCATCCAATGGTACCAAGGAGCTTGACCTTGAACTCGACTTTCCATCTCCCGCAGTATATTACCTTTAGAATCTCAATAATAATGAATAATTGTTCCCAAAATGACGCGCAGAAAAGTCTAATATCAAACGTTGATGCGATCGCTAGTTTAATAATAGCGAATTATATTTGTAGTTGGCCTTTGCGGGCTATTTAAATGCATTTCGATCAGGGGACATCCTCGTTTTGTTCGCCATTGATTTAGTCATTGTAAGCCACTCTATATAGCAGTAGTATTAGCAAAGTCCACAAGGTCTAGATAGTTCGCCATAATTCAACTAGCAATTAAATAGAAAAATTTTGTATGGGGCTTTCTTGCTTGAAATTGCGCAAATAATCGCATTGCTAACCTTATATACGTACGTAAACAATGAGAATAGAATTATATGGTATAATATGAAAGAAGAATATAAAATCAGTGACATCAACATTTTTTGATATATACATAAGAAACGGACTAATAATAAACTAGCAAGACATTAAATGTGTATGTGTATATCTTATAAATTAATCAATTTTCGCGAGCGTTTGTAGATTTATGTAAATTTGTAAACATAAAGCATAGAGTTTCACGTTTCAGGAAAATGGAATGAAAATACTGCTACGGAAGGCAAACAAGTGCATGTAAACGCATATTTCAATCCTATCATTTTTCATATTTATATGTGCTCGGAGTTTGCAGCTTCAACATTGCATCGGAAACAAAAGGTTTCACCCTTTGGTTGTATTATTCCTATTATTCCGCGCACCTCGCACCGAGAAAGTAGGTCATTCGAATCCGACCTTCGCGGATGTTGACATTTTCATTCAACCGCCATAAAACGATTAAAAGTTTCTCTCCTATTCGCGGAAAACGTGCAATTTTACGAATTTCTTGTGTATATGTACATATGTTATGTTGCTGAAAAACCTTTCAAGAAAATAAATATTATTAAAATTGGTATTCTTGAAATACCAATAAATTTTGAAATTGATTTAGATAAAAGTTGTGGATCTTATCAAAAGCTACATTTTTTTATTCGGGGTTTTTTTTTAAGCTTGCATCAGATTTTAAAACTTGAAAATGGCGGATATACTCTGGCGAACGACTTTTTGAAAAATTGATCCTATTTATTCAGATCTTCCTATTTCATTTAGCGTTGCCCCTGAAGTAAAGTTCCCATCGATGGATCGAAAATTTATAAGGGGATGTTCTCTCTTTTTGATTTATATTATATGAAGGGTATTCAACGATTAGCTATATTATATGAAGGGTATTCAACAATTAGCTATATTACATGGGGTGATTCTTGGAACAATTTCAAGCAAAAAGTTTCAGTACCAAATTTCAGTACCAAGTACCAAGTTTCAGTACCAAATTTCATCCGATTGATACCTTAATTGTAGCGAATTATGCTTCAGGGAAGATTCTGGTCAATTTTTTTGTTTTGTTTACATAAGACCATTACAGTGGCCACCTTAGGAGCATACAAGTTAAGTTCTAAAGACAATGCGCGTGAGTCTGACTAATTTCGATTATTCTCGAAAACTAATCACTTTGGGGAAAAATGAATCCGACACAGAATATGTATTTTGGTTAGATCTACAACTTTTATTAAAGAGCATGTTTCGAAATTTTTAGCTTTTCAGGAGGTAATTCCAAAAACCATGAATTAAAGTTATGTTTTTTATGGTTTTCACCATGATAATAAAATTTGCAGTTAATTTTCACTGTCATTTTCGTAATTAGAGGATCAAAATAAAAAATTTGTCTTTAAAATGTTCTCGGCAAGCATTTTGAAAGTTTGAGGTTATGCAAACATGCCATCGTTTCTTCTTAATGAAATCGTCAACTACACATTTAGAGGCCTACATACAGGGTGTCTCATTTTAATCGCCCCGCTGGAATTTTGCGAAATCTAAGCCAGACAGAAGTTGAATGGTTTGGAGGCGGTCATCCACCGGTACCAAGGAGCTTGACTTTGAACTCGATTGTCAAGGTAATTTCAAGGTCAAAGCGATTTTTTTAAATGGGAACCTCTTTTGATCTCGGATTTGAAAAAAGAGGAAAATTTTACGTTCAAAATTGTTGAATAACCTTAAAAATCTAGTCCAATATCCATCCCTGACATTTTTCTCCCGAAACATTTTGCTGTTTCCAACCTCTATATGCCGAGCTAACATCCATAATTTAACAATTTTCGCAAATTTTACCTTCATTCGACCTTGCCATGACCTTATTGAAAATATCGGTTTGAACGTAAAATTGTCCGCTCTTTTCAAATCCGGGGTCAAAAGTAGAGGTTCCCATTAAAAAATCACCTTGACCTTGAAATAACCTTGAAAATCGAGTTCAAGGTCAAGCTCCTTGGTACCATTGGATGAGCCTCTCCATCCCCTTCAACCTTTGTATAGATAATTTTTCCCTATCTGGCTTAGATTCCGCAAAAATTCCGGTGGAGCGATTAAAATGAGACACCCTGTATTGTTTTGGTATAGTTCCCTATGAGAATATTGATAACTATTCTCTGAATATTCATAATTTAACGGTTTTAAAATATTTTCGGTTAAAATTGAAGTGAGCAATCGTTGATAAATAAACTATTCACCAAAAATAAAAATATCGTCAGACAAGAATAGTATTGTGAATTTTGTTCAAATTCTGGGTTTTTTTTAAGCTTGTACTGTAGAATATTCTTAAGATATGATAAATATTCTGTCACACTTATAATTATTATATTCTCAATCATATTAAGCTTTAAGTATATTTTAAAAATATATTATAAATTTACTATATTTGCAATATTGAGGACTATTCTTGGAATATTTCACGCGAAATATTCTGCAAAATTATGTGTTAAACATTCTAAGAATAGTTCCTTTTGAGATATCTCCAATTTTTAAATATAATATTTTCAAGGTGTACAAGTGGTATAAAATTCTTTGAATGTTTTGTTACGTCACGTGCGGAACATTCCGAGAGGATCCATGTTTTACAAATTACAATCGTTTGAATACACTATTAAAGATCTTAAGATCTTCGGCTATTCTTAAGATATTCTCGTTAGGTTTAACAAGATTATTCGGTAGAATTACGCATTCAATATGCCAAGAATGGCTAACGGTTTATTAAAAAGGATTATATTGATGAGCAAGAATAGTATTATGAATGATAAACAAATATACAGTTTTTTTAATTGTTCACTATATATACTATATGTAAAATGTACCTATACATATAGTTAAAATGTAATAGTCTCATGTTTAATTTAAAATGTTATGTCACTTATATGTCTATAAGAATATTACAGGATCTAAATGTTTAGGGAATTTTCGCTGGACATTTTTGTAATATTCTAAAAATATTTGAAGACTTGGTGGAATAAACAAATAAGTTTTTAACGTCAGTAATTCAATCACTTACTGCATATAAAATTGTATGTTAATAAACTTGACCGCGTAATGTTTGTTTTGAAAATTTTACTCGCAGCGCACAGGAAGACGCTATTGTCTTTAGGGTGACCCGTATCAATTAGACAAGGTAGTTGAAACAAAGGCAACAGAAGTTAACAATATTAGATTATGTGCGAGCAAGTAATATATAGTGATGCATTCGAACGATAACAAAAAACCCCCCTCGGTCGTTTCATAAAAAAAAAAAAAAATGCAATTGAATTCCAACGTCTAGCTCATAATTGGCCGTCTTTGTAAACGTTTGATAAACTAAAATGACCAATATAATGTTTAATTTATTTTTTTTAACGATTAATTGACTTTCTTGCAAAAATGTACCCATTCACAATTTTCCCAATTCGCAATGCGTTACGTAGTTGTTACGTAATTGTTGTGTAATTTTCAAAATTTCTTATAAATATGTAGAGGAAAAAACAGTCGAAAAATTGAAATCAAGATTAGGATCATTTTCGAGGTTCTTATATAATGACGCATATGTTTACATTTGTCTTATATAAGAACATATAGGTATATGTATATGTATATGTATACATATACGTTAGCAAATTTTTGTGTCACCGCCATCTCGGTAATAGCAGAACGAAATGAAGTGACATTCGGCAGGTGTCTTTTCCTTGATGAATACCTGCTGGTCTACTGAAAGGTGTACGCGGATTTTGAAAAATTTCTAAAGAGGAAATTATTGGGTTCTCAGATAAAAATTGTTTTTCTGCATCTGTCATTTTTCGACTAGAAACTTATAAAACGTAACGTGTCTGAATTCAAATGTGATCTACTTTTTTTTTTAATTTAATAACATTTTTTTACATTTTTAATACTTTGAAACATATTCATATAAAAAAAAAACTCTTTAATAATTATTTCTCTGTAAATATACATTTCAGGTAATTCTTCTACGCGAAAACAGAGTTTTTATATTCTCTTCTTTTCTTTTCTTGAAATTTCTTGAAATGAAATTGCACTCTTTTAGAATGACATTACACTCAAGAAAATGCGAAATACCACTCTGAAAGAGTAAATAAGATTCACTCTTTTGAAGACTGTTTTGTTTTTGACATTATTTTTTTAATATTTCAATTATCGCCTGACAAGAGGGTTTATTAAAATCAACGTATTTTATAAAAAAAAAAAGACAATATTTTGATTTTAAAATGTCCGCGTGAGTTTCATTTTCGTCCATTATCGTAACTTCGTAGACTGTCGAGACCCATTTTTCTTTTTATCACCGCATCACTGCTACAATCGTGAGTTATGAAGATGTAACCGTATATAAGAGTATCATGTACATATATATATATATATATATATGCGATAAAGCGACACGAACGAAAAGACTATATCTACATTTATTCGGTTTCCACAGACAACTACCGAAATGTTGGTATATATCCATCCTGATGACATAATAAAAGTAATTTTTTTCCGTCCATAATTGTAATGTTATTTTTTTGACCCTTTAGCACCCTCGAAATTTCATGGAGTCCCGGGAAAAAATGGATTAGATATAATTATATCTGGATCATGTATGATTACATCTGGATCATGTATGATTATATCTGGATCATGTATGATTATATCTGGATCATGTATGATTATATCTGGATCATGTATGATTATATCTGGATCATATAT
>JAPYZR010007697.1:0-10693 GCA_030522945.1 Trichopria nigra | reverse complement strand
TTTTTTTTATGATTGACCATGAATATGTTTTTATCAGTGCACGAAGACAGATATCAGAAAAAAAGGAAAGGTGACGACAGGTAACATCAAATTTTCTGGTCTTTGTCATTATTTTTCAAAATTAATGAAACTAAAAAATGAAGTAGCCTCGATATCAATTGTGAAGATGGGTTTTGTGCAGAGATGGTAAAAGGAATGAAGAAAACGACAATGTATTGAGCGTAGAATTTTTATTTTTTTTTCCGTAAGCTTTACAAAATGAAAGTTGCAGCGAATGAAAATGGAGCGTAGAGCGAAGGAAATCTTATTAATCTCAGTTGATTAATCTAGAAGCGAATCTTTTGCTGAAGAAAGATTGCCTTAAGATGCAGTACTTCGATTACGATATATGCCTGCTACGTACGTTATAATTGGCTTCGTATTTTGACGTTTTTGATAATTACAAATGCTTGTGATGCGATATGCGAATGAAATCCATCATTTCAGTCAAATTGATTAAATGCAGCTAATATACTTTCTACATGACAGGAAAATAATTGAAATTTAATTCGATAAATAATTTCGAAACACTTTACTGCGCTGCAAGAAATGTCAATGAAGTCATAACGAAAAAAATATACAATTTACAACATAGACGTCACAATTGGTAACATTAAAGTTAATAGGTATGGAACATTGTCGATATTTTTATTGTATTCTTGGTCGCCATTACAATTCTTCAATTGGCAACGATTTGAATGCATAAATGTAGTGCGTTAGTAAAATTCAGTTAAGAACTTAAAAACAGAGCGAAATTAACCCGACCCGAATATTAAAGCGGTAACGTGATTGCGTTCCCGTCACTCACATTCAAATAAACAACATCAGCGGTTTCGTATTGGAAGAGATAATTTGTCGTTTCACGTCGCCAAATACAACGAGGGCAAAATCTAGTAAACGAAGGGATTTATCATAAATTGAATATGGTGTCATTGTAATTTGGAGAAAGTTACAGTGCATTACAGAAATGATATGTCGTTATTGAATAATCCTTAATTTGAAATATATATTATTTAAGAAATTGACATTTTTTTTATCAAAAGCGCCCGTTATAACGAAATAGTCGTCAGTTTGAATTATTTGTTTAAAAGTTTCTCAAGCGCGAATTTCAGTTCTTATTTTTCGTATCAAAATTCATTTATATCTGAAAGTCGAGCAAACAAATACGTTAAATATTGACCCGAGAACGTCAAAGTAATTGAAGTCATTTCCGTCGAACATGCGCAAAATGGAACAACGTCAGCGATTCTGATTGAACCTGGTGCTTGATCTGTCTTTTTGAAGCCTTTTCAATCCATAAATTCCAACGTAAACAACTACGAATGCAAATCGGAAACTTTTTATTTAATGCAAAAATTATATTTTATAATGTTGATACGTGTCTAATCTATTTGATATATAAACGTTCGAATCTGAAAATGAGAACTACGACAATGAAAAAAGTTGACTGGTCGTTGTTAGCTCATTTTATAAAGTTTTTTAAAGTTAGAGAATCTATATGAGATATGAATTCATAGTTCAGTCGTCTAATGATTTTAAGATCATTATTTCTATCTCTTTAGTATTATTTTGCAATATTTCCCACTTGTATATAGAGCAGAAAGATGATATAAAAGGTTTTTTTTTTGTATTTTTGAATTGGATTGTTGACAATTTTTTTATATTTCAATTCTAAAAAGTTCTGAACGAAATTTGTGATAAAATTACTATTGACTAAACTACAAACGTTTTGACGTAAACGTTTTCAGACTAAAATTATTGAAAATTGTGAGAAAATTATGAATTTTTTATAGTTTCATAAATAATATAATGACAAAATCGACAAAAACAGATGAAATAGGCGAATATCTATATGCGAAAATATTGCAGTCATATATATGATTTAACAAAAACTATATAAAAGTTATGAAAAGTCATAAAGATTGATAAAAGTTGCGATGTCGACACATCAATAAGAATCAACAACCTTTTGAAACTAAAAAATTCATCAAAAATTAACCAAATTTACCAAATAACTTAAGGTAAACTTTAATAAGGCATACATTTGCAAAATTTGCAAAAAATGTATAACGAATAAACATATATTAGCAACTTTTTTATTCTGTATGTACATAAAATAAAGAAATTCAGTCAATGTGATATAATTGATAGTATTGCCTTTTCAAAACATAAAACCGTTTGAAAAATGTAATTTTTCTGTACGATTATTCGAGTAGAAAATGAAATAGGTACATGGTCATTTTTTCTAGGCTCGATCACTTTTAGCAATGAAACCAGAAAAATGGTTAATATAACTGGCGTCATTTTTTACTAGCATACTGTAATTTACTTTTCATCCTTGGTAGGGTTGAACGGTACAAACATGTACCTCCTTTTAGTCATGTTTTTGCATTGCACACGAAACTTTTTTTGCCTCTTGGAATTCTAAGTTATTAAGAATATGGCGAAAATTGCAATAATTAATTTATTTACATTTTTATTATAAATAATTCACGTAAAAATGCGTTATTTAAAAAAAAAAAAAAAATGTTGAAAATTTCGAAAAACGATTTTAATGCAAAAATTTGTGCACTGTATTGGATCCACCATTTTTAATTTTGAAAATTTTGTTTCGTAATGTGTGGCCCAAAAGATCTGTCGATATAAAGATTCATAAAAGTACATCGATTTTTCAAAAATTCTTTTGACACGTTGGATCCGCCAATTTGTTTTTTGAAAATCTGACTTCAGCATCGTAATCAGTGAATATCAAAATATGGAATGACGAAATTCGTGGAAACTCCACCGTTGGAAAAATCTGACTCTTAAAGTGTTAATTGTTTTCAAGACTGAGATGCAGTACACGGATTTAGTTTCAGCAATGAATCATACAAATAAAATGTATATTTTTTTGTTGATTTTTAAGGATCATTTACGGCCATGAAAATGAAAAAATTGTTGTTTAGTGCAAATTGTATAAAAATATTTAAATACCTGTATTATGAAATGAATATAAGTTCTTGTTTTACAACTTTGTATAAGATAAACTATAGTCTGGTAAATTTGACACATTTGTACAATTGATATTTATGTCACGTAAACGAAGCAAGCAATTAAATAAGAAAACCTAATTAATTACAATTTACATACACATCGGTAACTAAACTTTAAATTTTAAACTGTAAAAAGGCAAAATATAACAATACATATGACTGCCTATATCTAATATTTATCGCGTTATTATTTTTCTTTATAAAAAAAGTTTTCGAAATGTTTCCGTTCATTAATATTTTTGTATTTATGTACTTTGTATAATTAAAATTATGTCCTGCGGTTATTATTAAGCTTTTTCTTAGAGCGGAGCTTTTGTTTTTATTTTTTAAAATGCTTTTTTGTTTCGTTCAGCTATTCTTGTTTTTAATACTCTGCATGTATCTTCAACGTACACTGGAGATGTCAGGTACGTTATTTTTGTAAATTTAAAAATGAAAGTATGAAGAGGGCCACAAAAAAGGGCCGAAATGTTAAATATGTTTTATTAAATGTCAACGATCCTTAAAAAAAAAAAGATAAAATATACATTTTAGTAATTATTGAACAAGGATCAAGAAAATTTACAGATATTATATCGAAGGAAATATGTTGTTTGAGAAATTTGAATCACAACCGTTTATTGGATTTTGATTACTGCCGCACTTGCACTACTAATCATCCTGTTTGCTTTGGCAGTGCCAGTGGCACTTGTATCCTTACGTACAATTACACTATTGCATCGATAAGGGATATTCGAAAGAACGCTACTAGCGAACAATGCTTCAATTATCATTAACCCAGTTTCAATAGGTTTGCTGTACCACGTAATGTTTGTATAAATCCTACGAATATATATAAATATCCACTACTTACTTCAGCAATAACTATGTCAGCATCATTGCTTATACTATAGCTGAACTTATTGCTTATTTCATTAGCAATATTTATATGAATCGAAACAAAGCCACGAGTTTGCTAGTAGCGCTTGATTAGAAGTTAGGAAAGTTAGACCCATCTGCACCTAACGGAAATAACCACACAATTAACCGTGGTCAGATGTATATAGTATGTCCTGACGTACTTCTGGCTACAGGTATACAGTTAGGACCAATATTGGGTCACGGGGATGAAGGAATATAAAAATCCAAATAGTTTGAGAAGAGATCTCGTTCGAATACGTTTGCATCCAGAATCTCTTTGCCCTGTCAATTTCTTGGAGTGGAAAACTTATTTGAAATAGGGATTTTTTTCCAGATAAATCCGATCCTGCAGGTCCCTAAGAAGGCATTGAAGTGACGAACTGTACACTTACCTTTTTGGTAGCGAAAACTTTAACGCGTAACGCGTTTTTCTCGAATCGCTTTTAGTCGCGCCTGACAATATAACTAAAAAAGTTAATTGAAGATTAACTTGAAACCTCGCCGTTTTATTATATGAAATGTCAGTCTTTCTAGAGTGAACAGGATAATTGTCACTATGGTCTGGACAGTCTCTAGAAGAAGTGAACAATTTCTTTCGATAAGAGTGGCTCAATTTTCACTCCAAGAAATTCAGAGAGCATGTAAATCTTGGATCCTTCAAGATTTGTACGTAAATAAATGTAAATAAATAAGGCCTCGAGTACATGTCTAATCTAGAGTTGGATGTAGGCTAAAGAAATTTAGAATCTAATTCATATATCTGATCATATTTTTCGATAAACATCTTCCATGGAAAGACGTTAAACACGCTAAAGCGAATTCATTAATGCACTGACACTTGTTTAAAAAAATTGAGTGCAATTGGTTTATTTAAGACAACTATATCGGGAGAATTAAATTAACCGGACGAATATCGATTCACCAACTCAATGTACGAGACACCTGTGAAACAACATAAGCGGATTGGTTGTCGGTAATTCGTCATTTCAAAAATACCAATTGGAGAAGCGTGCCAAATGTACGTATATCACGACAATGCGAATTGAGATATTTACGTTCGCTCGATCACAAGCATGAAATTGTAATTATCTGATGGAATAACGAAGCGCCAGTGATTTTGCTAACCGTGCTGAACAGCTGTTCATCGCTGCGGCGTACAAAAATAAACAGCGCGCACACCGTATAACAGCTGGTTCGCTCGTCAACAGCGTCAGTCCACGGAACGCAAAATTCAGCGTATACTTAACGACGATAATGAACTTGGGCCCGAACTCTACGTACGTGTCTAGATTGTAATAAAGCAAAAGTTCAACGTCTACTTAGACGAGATGATGCCCGGAGAAAAAGGAATCGTCCAGCGAGTGTCGCGACAGTTTTTAAGGACTTGTCCACACAATTTTTGGTGAACCAGTTTTTAAATGATTGATTGATACTGACGATTCCCTTTTGCCCGCAACACCAAAGAAAGTGTCAAAGCGTGAACCGCCTTCTCGCACGATCGACTTGTATAGTTGATGGGTGGCAGTTAAATGATGGATGATTAAATGAAAAACGTGGGTCACCCGATGCACAATGCCTGCGAGCTCCGGTAAAAACAAACGTCACACTAGCGGGAGACAAAGGCCACGAAAACACAGTATCCAATTCGACGGTGCCGCTCTTCGGCTGACAGCGGTACACCTTGAATTCTGCGATTCAAGGCTACGGACTTTCGATCCTGTCGACCTGTCCTTATCAAGCCAGGACGCGGTGCACGTTCGTCGGCGGATCTCGGCTATTCTTAATCCGACCCTGCGGTGTCAACCGAATCACACGTCTTCGAATCGAATTCGCGTTTGCCAAAAGCGGTCATATGCGTATACGTACGGAATTTGAGCGGGACATAAATGGACATGGAGGGTGGTGGCGGTCTTGTTGATTAATTCAGCGAAACGAGAGAGTAGGTGGAATGACGGAGCCTACGAAAGCGTACCGGCGCTCGTCGGGTCAGAACTGTCGCGCCCGAGCCGCAGCAGCCTGCAACACGCGACCCACCGAAATCCCCCTCCTGGTAGCCTGTGTGATAACGCGTCCGTGTGCGAGTCCCATACGCGATAGTGTGCGGGAATCCCGTCGGTGTGTTCCATCCGTAGCGAGGCAGCCACCCACAAACGTGTCCGTGTACGTATACGTAACACCATCCCTTTCCATCACCTTTCATCCCTCTCGCGCCAGCGTGCACCTCCTCACCCCGCATTTCCTCCAACCCTGCCGGCAGCTCCAGAGCTTCACCTACATCTCGTTATCCACCCCGGCCACTACTGGTAAACTCCTTAAGCGCGAAAGGCGTGTCCGACGAAATACGAAGGATGCCTCGATCTCTTCGTCGGGGTAGTCCCCAGAAACTGTACCGACTCGCGCCCGTACATATATATACCCGCGGAGAAGCATCACGTAAGGGTTCGCGCGGATGCGTGGCGCCGATAACAGCCCATTGTGGTCTCGTAACGATATTTTCAAGGCAGAACTCCCGAGAGGCTTCGGAAAGTTTAGATATCGAGAGTATAAAATGCACGCGGCCATATCCGATTGAAATATCGCCAATTGCGGCTAAACAACGCGGCGCCCGGCATCCCCGATAAGGCCGATAAATTTCGAATTAAACGGCAATCGGGCAAATTTTCTGGCCGCTGATGTACGTGGAAGGGATGGAACTGGCGAAAGTGACTGTCTGGTGAGGCGTATACCTATAAGCGTGGATAATGACGAAATTGTCCACGAGGTGGTCTTGAATTCAACCCAATAAAAGCCAGTGAAAGAATTAATTTTAATTGAATTCTTTTCACTCGCGTCTCTGTCCTTAATAAATTCAATTTCTTCAATCCGTTTCACCCCTTAATATTGTGGATTGAGATGAATTAAAAAAAAAAAAAAAAAATCACTAAAGGAGTCAAAGGTAAAAATCCATTCTTCCATGAACGGAAATCGGACATAGATTGGATGATCGGTGTGTGTACAAAACCAATTTATTATATGTTTACCTCAATTGTAGGATTATTGTACGTCCATTGTATACGTCGATTCTACGTATCCCTTACGGAAATGTACACCAAAAAATATTGTTCGGGGTCCGAAATGACACCCAAGTCGGTGTAATCACTAAAAAAATTGGGGTTTACACCCAATTGGGTGTCATTTCGGACACCGAACATATTTTTTTCTGTGAGGGATGCATTGGACATTATGTGTTCGCCAGTGACGAGAGGACGGACATTGGGCGTACTTGTGATGTTTTATTTCGACGTTCACAAATTAAGGACATTAAAATCAAAGTTTTAGATTCGCAAAATAAAGTTGAGAGAACTGACCTGTCCGAAAAAAAAACATATTGTATATGTTACGGTTGAATTAGCAGTTGGATTATTGATCTGTACATAAGTCTATGTATAAATTAATGTAGTGGTACCTGATGTAGGTTTTCTGCGGTTTCCCTACACCATTTCACACCGAATGGGGTACCGTAGTGAAATTCGGCAGCAGCCGTGCGAAAAAGTAAGAAAGCGAGAGAAAGCAAGGAGAAAAAGAAAAGTAAAAAAAAAAAAAAAAAAAAAAAAAAAAAAAAAAAAAAAAAAAAAAAAAAAAAAAAGAAAGAACCTGGTTTGTTTACCTTACCGACAGATTTTCCTTTAGATCAGTTGTTCTGGAGAGAGTGTGGTACTATTTTTCAATTCTAGCTCCGTCGAAATACCGTCTAAAACAAAATTAAAGAACTTTAGAAGGATCGAATTTAGGTGAATTCTTTGAGTAGATTCTTTGGTTTCGGTAGAGGTTTCTGGATAAGGAGAATTGGATCTTTGGGGTGAATCCCGGTGACGTAATCCCTGGATGCTGGTCAAAATATTTTACAGGTAAATTTTGTTTGAGACAAATTTGTGATCAAATTTGGGCTTCAGGTTGGTGGTGGTCGCCCACTCGAAAGTGTTCCTTCGATTAAGATTGGTAGATTTGGTTGATTTTAATTCTCGTCGAATTTGAATTTTTTAAGTTTCTTTTTTTTTATTCTAAAAATTAAATAGAACTATCGGTCGTGCACATGTATTGTTTTTGAAAAATATTAATTTGACTAATTAAAACCTTACTTTTTTGATTTGAATATTAAAATAAAATATTAAATAAAATTTAAATGAAAATGTCTTGTCTTTTTATAAGAGTAACCAGTAAAAATTTTGGATTAGATTTTTTGTCTGACTTCAGCTGGAGTAATGTGAGCAGCATTTATAAGATCGTTTGAAAATTCAATAGAATAAAACTGAAATAATCTGCATTTCAATTGCACTCAATTGAGTGCCATTTCGGAACATATTTTTTTCTGTGAGGAAATCACGAACTGCCGATATTCGCAAGATCATCTACGGATTGAATAGAATAAAAAGAGATTCCAATAGACGAAAAATAATAGGAAGTTGAAATATTGTATTAAACCATTAGTATTTACATGAAATGGATTTTATGTATTTGATTGTTTACTGCATTTCAGGAAATAAATATTTGGATTGTCAGGCCATTATTTCTGACGTTTTCAATGTTTAAACTTTCAATCAGGTGTATTGAACAGTATAAAAAAGAATGTTAATGAATTACAGTATAATGATTCCAATCCAACGAAACAATCCCGTTAATAATAGATTAGAAACAAATTTTCGAAAAGTTAACTTTTTTTTCGGTTTTTGGTAGGTGCTATTGCGTTTCGGATATTGTACTCGAAATTTCAAGCTTGTCATTTTTAATTCATTTCACTATACACGATGGGTATTACCGCAATTCAATCTGACCCATACAATTTAAATGGTAGATATTTTAGGTTGACCAATTGGAGCGCTGGTAAGTCACGCCACATGACGTTATATATACGTAGAGCGATGTAGGTGTTTCGTCGCTGACAACCGTGAATGGCCTGGCATGCGGGATCTCTAATTGGTCAGCACAAAATGCTTGCACTTTAAACTTTATATATTGGACTAAATTTTGGTGCAGAATAATTTGCATAAATTTCAGTTACATTGCGCATATATGGAATGTATATATATATATGGAGACTTTTAAGATATTCTAAATAATGTTTCATCTGTTAATTAATTAATTATATTTATCAAAAAAATGAAGCAATTATATTCTTTATATAAAATTAGTAATTACTATCTTTCCTATCACTGCCGTTGATTTTTATATTGGTAACGGTTCGGAATAAGTTTGCCGGTTTATCACATATTATACCAACAACGAAGTTTGTAAGGGCGAACTTTGTGGAATTGCTAGCACGTATAGACCAGATGTCAAAGGGTCTACCCTGCTGCAGCATATATGCGGCTGCTAATTTTGATGCGATAAAAGCGAAATGTTTATGCACCTAAAGCGACGGCTTCAATATATATTTTGTGCTGGCCACTTTGATATTGAATTTGAGGCTACTACCGCGTTCCATTTGAGTATTTGATGTCCAGTTTCTATTGGAGGAAATAAACATCTGACAGCTGGAACCCCGTAAGTTCAAATAGAAATTAATAGGCAATAGAAAAAAAGAAACATATTAAGAACAGGAATAGATTATGTGGGAACGATACTCATCCGCAATATGGAAAGATGTTTTGAACTGATTGGACGACATCCGATATAGGTCAGCACCTGATTGGCTTATATATGTTTGCCATAACGGTATCATAGTTTCAGTATTCGAATGTTTGAATCGAACAGTTGAATATTATCAAGTTTTTTGTATATAAAATATATGTTATATATACATATGGGTATTTTTGAATCTTATCGATCATATTTCGTATATTTTATGATTTTCCCTGTTATCATATGAAGTTTGGGTGAAAGATAAGTTTATATCTATACTCACCGCGGTCTATCTCGTGTACATAACTCTCTTTCTCATCGCTCTCCTTCGTGAACGTATAGTATATAACATCGTCCTGGTTCTTGTCACCATTGTTGTCTTCGCGTCGTCGTTGTTACTGTTATATGGTCGTCCATTTTTTACTTCTGGATGTTTTTGAAGGCTTATTTTGAACACGAAGCACGTATATAATAATAAAAGTTTTGCAAATGCAAGGGTTACATCCCCTTCGTTTTTCACCTCGACAAAAACGCAAAAAAATTGCAATAAAAAAAAAAAAAAAAAAAAAAAAAAAAAAAAAAAAAAAAAAAAAAAAAAAAAAAAAAAAAAAAAAAAAAAAGGAATAAGCAGAACTTTATGAAAAATTTGACAAATGGTTGAGATTTCACATGTTTGTTTGGAAACAACATAAAAAATAAAACATAGAATAAACAGGCCCTCGATCAAAAACTACCCCTATTAGTTATAACATATCAAAAACTCATCAATATATTCAGCGTCAAATCTACGTATTGGGGGTGAATTTTTTGAACAGAATTGCATTGTTCCATACGTTCCTTATAATATATTCACGTGTTAATAAAAAAGTATTCAAAACTTTCTGAAGAGGATCCGCACTTTGGATCGAAACGTCAATTTTCATTTTCATTTAGTATATTCACATATTTGTAAGAGTTAATTGATCCGTAAGTTCTTCAGACCCCACTATACGTGATCTGGAATAATTATATCTCCATTTAAAATTAAATACTAGGGGCTTCGCCCCTGCGGCCTCCGGCCGCCAACCCCACCAAGGGGCTCCGCCCCCTGGACCCCCGGCTCGCTTCGCTCGCAAGATTGTCTT
>JAPYZR010007693.1:0-11558 GCA_030522945.1 Trichopria nigra | reverse complement strand
TTGGAATATATCCATACTAGGGTGTAGAAATGGGAGACGAAAAACTGATTCAATTTTTAAGAAAAAACGTGTTGTGTCTAATTTCAAAATACTGTAGTTACCTCAATTTTTTGTCAATTATTAAAAACGAACATTCAAAATACTCGGACAAAAATAACGAATCGAATGGTCTTTGGGGTTTTTTAATTAATTAATTACAAGTTTAATGGGAGACGAAATACTGATCCAACTTTTAAGGAAAAAAAAGGGCGGAGCCCCCTGGTGGGGTTGGCGGCCGAAGGCCGCAGGGGCGAAGCCCCTAGTTGTAAATGAATTTTGTAAATTGACAAATTATTATCTTTTAAAGTTTTCAAGAATATTCAAATATAAAGTGCTCTGTGCACTTTACTGGGACGTGATTTCAACACGTTTAATAATAATAATAATAATAATAATAACAATACACAAAGGTCGACAAATCATAACATTTTTTTTTTCCAATTTCGAATTGAAATTCTTTACGATGTATGCTTTTTGTTTCGAATTAATCAAAGTGCAGAAAGGCAACATTATCTCTTAAATATATTTGAAGCTAATAATATAAATTAAAACGTTACCAATCTTCTGGACATATGTTTTAGATATTCTTTTTAACAAAAATAACAAATATACATATTACATAAAGATATGTCAACGCATTAAATTAAATATATATAATTTTAACATTCTAAGAATTGATTTGTAAGTGAATTGAGTCGCATATCGAATCGAATTCGATCACGACATAGGTACATACTTAGATTCGAAATGGAAAGTATAAAAAAAAAGGATGTAACTCCAACAATCGATCATAAGTCGGCAAGTTCCGCGAGTTGAACTCGCTATCCGTCTGAATCCACGATCCGGGTGCGTCTAGCGCGGAGACGACTTCTCTTGCGGGAAAGATAGACAGGACTTGATCACCCTGTGGAGTTAGGGGTGAATAAAAAGACAATTGGATGACCCCCATATTTCCGAGCAACGTTTGTTGGAATATTTTTTGTATATCTAGCTTATTATTAAAGATTTTTAGGGCATTAAATAAAATCTTCCCTCCATGTATCTGACTTGATTTTTGATCATAGATTAATTTGTGTTTTGTGCACTTCGGATTCAGTCAGATTAATTCGATTCCTGATACTGCCACCAGAGGGCTATATTCAGGATAGACCGCACAAATGCTGGATCAATAACAGCCATGAGAAGTACATCCACCAACAATGATTCTTTCCATTCGATTCTATTTTGTCTTGGTTTTTTTTTTACGTCATTACAGAAACCTGAAAACAAAGACAAAAGCGGAAAGAAGCTCAGTTCACGGACGTACTTTTACCGGTACCTACTTTTTTTGTTTAATGCTCCATTCTTCTTTATATACACAGAAGGAAACAGAAGTACAGAACAGTGACAGAAACAGTAGTGTTATGGGAAAAATGTATGTTTCAAATGCAAGACTTATTTGCCTCGATCCTTTTAGACTCTGCGATTAAATAGTATGGGTCAAAGTAATTGTAATACGTAATTTTGAGAATGAGAAATAATATATATGTACATATGTACAGCTGTTCATTGTCGATATATAATCAAACGTAATTGTTACATTCCTTTAAATGCGATGAACATTCATTTTTTCACGAGACGTTCTTATTATCGTTAGGATCCATTCGATCTTTTCGCGCACGAAGGATATAACGTCCCGGCAAAAACTCGAACTGCGACACGTCACTTGGTATATTATCGATAAGTAGAGTACGTGATGAACGATGATCAATTCACAAAAGAATACTGCTATCGAAATTCCTAGAAATATTTCTAGACAATACAACGAGGTATATATAAATTCCACGTTTCCCCTGGTAATATCTCGTTCAGAGTCAATAGACGCTTTGCGAACGTCACTCCTGTACTTGTAAATGGAGAAGACGGTATGCTCCAACTTGTCTTTCTCCCAGTGCTTCATGATCCCGGATTCAATTAACTGCCGAAGTAATTGATTAAAGCGACTGACGTAAGGCGACGGGGACTGATCCCCCACGCACATTTCCAAAGTCTTTATTCTCAAACTATTGTCCGTACAATCGAATAGTTGTGCATCGCTGTAAGTGCTGATATGAGACATGACGAAATTTGCCTCGTCCCGGGTCAGAATGATCGTCACATTTTGGTATCGGGTCGCATCGTACCAAAATTGGGAGAACATTTTCCCGAGATTGAGATTAGAAATTTCAATTCCGTTTTCTATCAGCGTCTTGGTAGCGACGCTGGAATCGATAAAGTCCTTAAAAATTTCATTACCAATAGCTTTGAATCTGTACAACCGAAATCGCTCACTTTTTTCGATTTCACGGAGAGTCTCGAATCTTATTCCTGACACTTTACTGATATTGGTAAGAAATAGGTAGCTCAGTAATTCCGCGCAGTACAAAAAAGATGCAACAAAAATGAAGGTAAAGAAAGTTCTTCCGAAAATTCTTCCTGGATTTGATGCGCCGGGATTGCCGGGAATGCCAAACAGAGCCTTCGCAATGCCGACCATTTGCCACTGATGTTTGCTTATGCGGAAATACCACGAGATGCCCCAAATGAGAGTGATTAATAGAACGAAGATAATTGCCATCGTCCATCCATTTCGAACTCGGTGAATTACATTGACCGTCTTAACTGGCCAGAGTAAACATCTGGTATCCCATTTCATAGGGTAAGTTTTGTATACGCACGAATCTTCCGACGCGTGCACCGATTCCGGCATACCCATGTAGTCGATATTTAGAGCATCCATGGATATGGATGGATCTTTTATGGGTATCTGGTGTTGTCGAGGCAGTCGCGATTTCGTATAAAATAAGTGCAGCAAATACGGCGTGAAATTCATAACGTCTGCAAAGTACTTGGTGATTTCGGCGTATTGCCCAGACATCTTGACGATTCTTCTTTTTTTTGATTCAACGTAAAATTTACCCATGCTATCGATGTCGTTGCCCTTTAAAGCGACGTTCAAATATTGACCGTTAAGATTTTGCAATTTATCGGGAAAGCATTGAATCGTCGAAGAAAACGGTACGACGATCAGCTCTTCCGTGAATGGATTGTAATGGAACGATATCGCGTCGGAGGAAGTATTAGCATAGATGATTTTCTTCCCATTATTACAAGGAAAGATGATCGTCACATCAATGAACTTCAGATTCCAAAGACTTTCAAGGACGTTTTTTAAATAACGTTCGTCGTCCACGCGAAACAATGGATTGCTATTCAGCCACATGATCAACAGTAATTTTGGATATGAAAATCCTTTTTTAATGTTGAAAATCTTCCACACCAAGTATGATGCACGCTGTATGAAGTCATCGATGCACGATCTAAAAGTTAGTCGACACGGTATAATCTGCGCAACCATATAGAAACGTATGGTAACGAGAGATTTGACACTTTCAGGTAGGATCTTGTTAGTATTGACGTCGAGCAACGTTGTCGGAACTGTTGCCGTTATCAATTCAATTAAATCTTCAAAATTTTGCGAGTTACCGTTATCTACCGTCTTGTCTATCATTAACAACACTTGAGATGGTCGCATGTCCGTCGATATGTACCGCAGTAAGTGATCCATCCATTCGGAATTGGCCTTTCCTTTAATCGCGGTCACTTCCGACAAAAGCGAGCAGAGACATATAATTTTTACAACGTGAAGCATTTTGTAAATTCTATGAAAAAAAAAGTTCTTGAATAGAGACGTTTTTAACTAAATAGTATCGCGCACCTGTTCGAACGAAAACTGAGTTAGGTATATGCATTCGTGTATGTGGACGTGCAACACATGCATGTACCGAATTATTAATGCAGGTAATTGATTATATATTCTACCAACGGTCAGAAAAAAATCCATTTTTGCAGATATTTACTACCGTTTTTCAATGTCAGATTAAATATGAAAGTAGCGTTGGATTTATTTATTAAACTATAGATCTACCGGGGCTGACGTGTTCTGACTTTGCGCTTCTTCAATTACGTGAATAATTTCACTCGATCAAGATGCATTGAATATTGGGTTTTTAAAAGTGTCCAGTTTTTATCATATAATTTCATCGTAGAAATGCAGAGAAAATCATAGAAATGAAAAATTCATTGTGTTGTACAACAACATATAATACGACTATTATCATTATATTTGTCAATCATTATAATCATTCTATATATAACTAAATTCTTTACGATAATAATGTAATTTATTATTCTATACCTTCCACATTATTAATGTAAGATTAAATTTAATAAAATCGATATACGCAAAGGGCAAATCTAAAAATCGTAACCTGTTTCTTTTCTATACTCTTCATTTTTTTTATCAAATTGTTCGATAAACTCTTTCGGCATATCCTCTTTCCACTGTCCAACCTGCCCTTTCCTAATGAAGGATCCAGGTTTTTCTCCAGCTACGATATGTCTTCGGACGTGCATCATGTCTTCGAGATTGACGGCAGGATTTTTCTTCATACTTTCGAAGCTTACGTGTTTCGCTAAAAGCTCCACTTGCTGGTCGTCAAGTTTCTTGTTTAAGAAATTCGCCACTTTCTTTATGGCCGATGGCAAATCCTGCAAAATATTGTAATCACTCATGAACCATTGCATTGCATATTGTATTATACGTATTCTTTTAACCACTGATACACATGATACGGATATCTGAAAAATGTGATACAATTTGAAGCGACCTCTTAGGAAGACAAATAGTTTCAGGGCTCCTATTTGCCTTCCTCTATATATGTATCGGTGATTTTAATGTATCCATGAAACAAATTCTTCTTTGACATTTCAGTAACAAAATAATCAATAAATATCGTCATAAATAATCACAAATAATAAGATACTATACGTATCTAGAAAGTTTTGGGAGGGATTTATTTTCAGTGAAGTGTTACTGAAGCGCGCTACAAATAAAGGTTTAATTCCTTCGTTACTTTTATTAAAGTAAGCATTTTTGGCGAATTGGTAATGTGAAACATACCGCTTTCATGTCCTCGTACTTTAGGAACAGAATATTGTCTTGGTCTCGATGTTCCCAATAACCTTTTATGTGGTTCCAATACGATCCAAATCCCACTGAAATGAGATGTTTATCAATATTGTATATATTTTTCCTTTTTTCATGATAATGAATCATTTAGTTTAGAATTTTTTCAGTATGTTGAACTGACGTAAAAATTTCAATTATAAAAACGAAAGCGATTATTATAATAGTATTCTTGTTCACTTACGTTTGTCGCCCAAAAAGAGTTTGCAAAATTCGTCAAAAGTTCCAGTGAAGCGATGAAACAGATTGTAATGATGGTAAAAGGAAATGCACGAATCCTTAGCGTTTCTGGTGACGTAAATTAGTTTTGGTTTCTTCTCGAATGTTCTTAATTGTCGGGGTAACAATTGAATCGGTAAATGGGTTTTGATGAACCGAGGGCTGGGCTTGTTTTTTGTAAATTCGATGCTATTTACGATAGATTCCACTGTGGAGGGGTCAATTTCAGAAATTTGATCATTCCAGTTGAATATGCTGCAAATTCTGTCGAAAATGCCATTCAATTAATATTCATATCGCCGAGTGTCTTTATTTATAAAAAAGAGAAAGTTTGAAAAGTCGAATCTTGAACTATGTATGAAAGGTTTTTGATGTTTGACATATTTTATTGTGGTTTTTTTCCAGAATTTCTGAATTAAAAAAATAAGTTTATTTTAAGAGCCTATATTCAGTGTGATCTTACAGAAAAATTGGAATAATTTTTGTCGTACTCTTTTTAACCTTACTCTAAGAAAGGAAATCGGTTCGATAGTCTATCCTTAGCTTTTTCGAAGTCAAGATCGTTTGCGATGCACCAAACCATTTCTTGCGTCCACGTAGTACCTAAAAAGTTTGAACGCAAATTTAAGAAATAAAATCTTTACTATTACGAGATCAAACATGCATATGTAAATTTCCTTTTCACTTATTTCCGTCGAGATTTGTTGTCACATTTCACCAACGAAATGAAATATACCTGCTTTTGGAAATGTAGATACCCAGACGTCATCATCGCGCACTTCAAAGTCCTCGATGTCCTTCTCAAAGTTCTTGTAATAAATCGGCAATTCAGTACCACGAATATGTATAAACTCTACTACAGAATTAATTGTTCTTTTGCGTAATTCATCCAAGTCGTCGGTTGTACATTTCTCTGGTGCCATTTTATTATGTATTTTTAAAAAATTTTGATCTCTCTGGAGAATTTAGTTTTTCCTGCATTGAAACATTTAAGCAATTCCTATTATATGATGTTTACTAATTATACTTATTCATAAAATAAAATATATCAGAATCTTTTATATAATTTAAGATCTCAGAAATTCATTAAATTTAATTTCGATTGTTTTGAATATACAATGTAATCATGTATAGATTTGAGAATAAAAATCAATTTTCCAAGTTTTACTTTTAAACGATTTCTAAACATAATTATCGTTGTCTATAGTGTCTCAAATCAATACACAATAAAAGTCCTCGTCATATTTGAAATATATAATATTTCTAAATATGCAATCAAGAAATGAATAATGTTTATGGTTTCGCGCCGATTCTTCAAAACTTAAATGTTTTTTCGTCGACATACGCAGAATTATCTGATTTGTATCAAAAGTATAAAACTCCAATTATGTTATTATGATTATTCGAAATTGGACTAAACAAAAATTATATTAATTTTAACTATACGCAATAAGATGAACATTGCAGTACGTAAATACATCTTCTAAATATTTTCATAAATTTTAAAATATATGCGTAAATTCGAGATGGATAAATTCATAAGATATTTTGATATGTATAGGCACACAATAAATAAATCTTTATATGTTCTAATTGCTGAAATGTTGATGAATTACACATAATTATTTTTGTATAAACAAATAAGTAATTAAAATAAAGGCACTATTAAAAAGGTATCTTTGATACAAATGAATAAATAATTAAATTTCAACCGCCTGCAAGTTTGGTATCTGTAAATAACTCGTTGCGAATACTGCATGTTATCCTCAAATTACTACCTTCCCGTTTGAGGTACGGGGAATTATTGCAGTAGATAACAGTTTATCTTGAAAACGCCTATATACTTAAAATAACATTGATTATCACGACAATCGCGGAAGCAACAAATATTTTAAATCTTTAAACATGATTAATTATTTATTTATCAATTTTCATTAAATTAAATTAATTCATAAATTACTCGAGAGTAATTTCTATAGTATGGAATAAAAACAATCAATAAAAACAGTTTAACAAAGAGGGAGAGAGAGAGAGAATTATTATCACTTTTTAAGAAATTGATATTTTTTACGATCTTATATGCAAACATTTATACGTAAAGTGAAATCGAAACATGGAGATGCATTTTCATATTAACTAAACATATATAATAATAATACATAATTAAATAAATTCATACCTTCTTTATACACACGTTTATAGCAATAAAATTGGCCACAGAGACAAGTGGTCTGATAACAGACGAATTTGTTCACACTCTACTTCCAACTGAATGACGTCTCGACTTTTCTAATAATAAAAGAAGTACGATGATAATAACCAAGATGGGGGGTCATTAATGCAGATTCTGAATTTCTTTCTTTATGATTTCTCTCCACTTTGAATGAAAATATAGCCACTAGACCGGTGATCATTGTTACTGTGCACTTCAATTATATCAAATTTTATTATTCCCTATAATCATACATTTTATAATTTTGTAAAGAATTTAATTGAATTTATTTTAATTACACAGGTCCTAATATTCCATTATTTTAGATAGAATTATTGACATTGTAAATTTCAGAAGTACCGGAACTTTAAGGGAAACATTATGCATAATATGACGAATTTGTTTTATTTATACTACCGCATTTGTTGTTTACAATCTTTTGTTTCGCGCATTTCTAGATTGCTCGAATACCTGATTATATTCTTGCTAAATAAAAAACCTACACTTATAACTCACTGTTATGTAATGAACAAAAATGAAAGCAGTTTCTGTCCAGGTTTTCTGGGCACATTCATACACCATGAGAACCAGAATAATTGTAGATAAATTGATTTTTTTTTTATAGTTGTGATTTTTGTCAAACATTTCATCATTCATCAATTTTTGTTTACCTCATGGTCAAACTCTTTCTTATTGTTGTGCAGTGCCCTTGTTTATACCATTCTGTCGTGCTCGCTTGATATTCTATATACGTATATATAGATTTTCCGAAGGTCCTAAATTAAAAGATTTATTATTTGTTCTATCGATATTTTATCGATTACTGGTCAAATACCGTGAGTCTGATTCATGTTGGATAAATAATTGTCTACACACCAGCAAAATAAAAAGGAGTTCAGAATGATCTCAGAATGCGCTCCAAAAGAGGTCAGATGCGCTACTTTCTGAGGATTTTCTGAGCATGAGGTCATAAAGACCACATAATGACATCGTGTTCAGAAAAACCTCAGAAAATGGCGCAAAGACCACATAATGACATCGTGTTCAGAAAAACCTCAGAAAATGGCGCATCTGACCTCTTTTAGAGTACATTCTGAGATCATTCTGAACTCCTTTTTACGTTTGCTGTCAAATAGTAAAATGAACAGAATTGAAGGACAAAGAAAATGAACTCAATGTGAATAGATTTCAATTTATATCATTAAAAAGAATTAAAACGAATTCCGATTTTTCTTGTTGAAATCGTTTTCTTGATGCTCCAAGCTTTTTTCGTATTTACTGGATGTTGATTCCGCAGGAATTTTGTCGATCATGAAAAATATGCCATAAGGTATATTCATAATTTTATGCCATCATTTTTATTATAATTTTATATAAGCCACCAAGTGTTACAATATACCATCATAATCATAACAAGTACTAATGGTCCATGATTCCTGATTATAAAACTACTGATTCCAAGGATGTGCTCTGATGCCTCTAAGATCAAGTCATTTTATCGTTTCTTCCATGGTATCGTGCGGTGTCAAAAATAAAAATAGATTTTAGTGTCAATTTGGAATCACAGTACTAAATATTATCTGTTTATTTTTTTTTATTTTCTTCTCTGTTGTTTTGTTTGTTGTCTGTTTACAATGATGATACCAATAGAGCAATAGCATTGTATACATTTCAGTTTGTAAGTAATAAGCATATAAATAACACAAATAATACAGTCAGTGTCGATTACGATTGATTTTCCAGATCGCGATATACCAATTCTCAAATCAAATTTGTTTAAACTCTAGTATTTTAATTTTTTATTATATGTGTATAAAAAAAAAAATTAGATTGAGAAAATAAAAAAATAATCTACTGTCATTTATATATCCGACATCATTCATTTAGTCAGTGTATATTTAAAAATACTTAGGTATTCAGGGATATTAAATAAATTGTTTTAAAAAATGTAAATTTGTATAAATACAATTTTATTGTTGAGAGTTGATTCTAACAATTAAATTGAAACCTAATAATACGGTTCTACATCAATGAAGACATCAGTGGTAGCTAAATTAATGTATCAGAATAACTTTCGAGAACAATGTAAAACTAAAACAACAATAATATTTAACATTCTTAAACTGTCAAGTCACATAATTCATCAAGAGGCATGCGGTGGCATCACGTTATACGCAAAACCGAAACGAAGCTGTCAACAAAGCTAACGTAAAAAACAATGAAATGAAATGACAATGAAATGAACAGTAGGTACCTTAGCCATGGATAATAAAAAAATGAAACAATTGAGGTACAATTACACTTGTTCGTTCCACTGCGATATACTGCGCATTCGTTAATACATATTCTCACATATATACATAATTCCTCATAAAACAGTTAACATTTCCATAATTTTATTAAGAATTGACATCCAAGAAGAGAGATTGTCCTGTTTGTTGAGAGATTTCCTATTCCCTGTATTTTCGCATATATAAGCTTTACAATCGGTTTCTCACGCATCAATCATTTTGGTACATAATATATAGGTTCTAAAAAATGATAGTCGGCGAAGTGACGCATTAAACGACGTTTATTTAAAAACCCTATTCGTCCTTTATTCGGAATAAGCAGCTAAGCTGCTTTGATATGAAGCTTAAATTCGAAGACTCATATGGACTTAGCAAAATCTTTGGCGTGTTGCGTTAGCGATTTCGTTTATTGCACGAGACTGAACGTCTATACTCTCCATTGTTGACAGTGATACTCTTGTGCGCCTTGATTTATGTTATTTTTTTCTTTTTTTTTTTTATACCGGGGGATCGTCCTGAATCTCGCTGCTTTCCGGAAGTTTTATGAATGGCAGGTCGCTTCCGCTCCACATTGAATACAATTGCGATCTTACACATTCCTAAAAATGTGACAATTTATTTACCTCAAAGAAGTTGATGACGTTGTTTTTTTATATTTCTTATACAAATATCTGCCCAACAAGCACAATTTTGTGACAGTTACGTAACAAGTAACATTTAAATGTTTTTAAAATGTCCTAATAGAAGAAGGTGGATAATAACCTACCTTGTTAAAAAAAACATCAGAGTAAAAATAAGAAATAGTTGCTAATAAATAAAAAAAATACAAGGGAAATTGCAAAAAAAAATCAATAAAAAGTCGAAAATCAAAAAAATAAAAAATCTAATGCATTTGCTATATATAATATAAATTTATTAAAAAGTAAACATAAATAATAAAAAATATGACAAATATATCAAATAAAATAAAATAAGACAAACGAATTAAAAAACAAATTTCATAATTTTTCTACAATTATTTTTATATCCTCACCCCGGCACCGGCGCTTTCAGAACCCGAGCGGCTATGGGCAGAAATGCAAGAATCTGTCGAAGAACTACTTTTACGAGATGGCAGCACATCGATTGTACCTAAAAAGACATAAAATTACATCATCTTGTAAAATTATTTACTTTCAGTATAATATAAATTAGAATTTTTTTAAAAAACTTATAATAATAATAAGTATCACCATATTTACTTTTTGGAGATAATTGACATTTTGAACTTTTTAATTTTTTCAAATAAAAAGACTTCTTTCTATAATTACATATATTTTTGTTATCATTCTCCAAAATATTCCAGCTGAGTATAATTCACGAATAACCTAAATTTTCTATAATTTAATACGATTTGAAAAATCACATTTTGATATTTCGTATATGTGTATAATATATAGGGAAACGAATTTCTTCATTCTTACCAGGATCTGATTCCCTGTGGTAACTAAAGTCGCTATGTGAATGAATACTATCCTTGCTGCCGCAATATCCGCTACCGCTACATCCGCTTTGTTCTAAAATTAAAAATATTTTTTTTTTTTATTTAAAATCCAAAATTTAATCAATTTATATCTTTTGAGTCTTCATTTATCGTTTAAGTGTTATGATTTTTGAAAATAATAATTAATTTGTTTACTACAGTTACCTGAATCTCTATGTTCTCCACTATGACCACTGTGATCACTATCCCGGTGACCTACAAATGAAT
>JAPYZR010007692.1:0-16335 GCA_030522945.1 Trichopria nigra | reverse complement strand
TGCCTGGAATAAAAAATTTAATATGGCGGTTCTTAAAATGTCGTCCGAAATCTAACTTGAAAGCAATAAACTTTTTAAGAAAAATGAGACGAATAAAAAGTTCTTAGAATTGATCAAGGAATACACTGGAATTTTTTCAGATTTTTTGGTGACATTTTTGAAAAAATTGTTATTACAATTTTTAAAAATAAAAAAAAAAATTTACGAAAAATTCTGAAAAAATGCTGGCTTCTTTTCTGATGAATTCTAAATATCTTCTATTCTTTGTCATTTTTCCGATAAGTTGATAATTTTGGAGAAAAAAATTGTTAAAATAGTATTTTCAGTCATATTAAGTCAGCCATCTTGAATTATTTCCCTTTACACTCTGCATTAGAAAGTAGATCTAAAGAGCTTAATTTTAAGCCCTAGTATGGTCCTGTAGGTCAAAAGCAATTTTGCAGGGATAGGGTCTCCCGTTCAGAAAGAATGCCCTATATATATATATTTCGAAATCTTGGGCCGCAAAAGTGTCGAGAAACCCATCCTTGTTGCAGTCAATCTTTGCTCGGACTACTTTACAAGTGCTTAATGTGTATCTTTTCTCAGGCCCACCTTATCTGAGGATGATATTTCCTTATAGTTTTTATACAAAGTATGAACAAATTACTATTGGATATACGGCGTCAAGTAATCCAATATCGGAAACATTGTGTTCATATCGGAATATGACTGATTTCTCGTCAGTTGTCCCTTACTCAAGTTCGGGTGTGATAAAACAGGTGAGAATGCATTTATTATTATAAAAAAAAAAAAAAAATAAAATGAAAAATAAATTAAAATATCGATATTTTTTTATAACAATAAGAAGAATAATAAGAAAAAAAACAAATGATATAATTTATCGTAAACATATATGAATACTTCGTTTTATATATAATACACTTACACACACACACACACACACACACACACACAAACAATTTTCGAAATAATTGGGTGGTGTGTTTAAAATGGGACAACCTGTATATAAGTATACAATGTTATATATTATATTTATTTTGTGAATTAATATTTCAGGATTGCCAAAGGAATATTTACAGGAAAGTAAAGGCTTTTAACTCGACCGTAATTTTTCCTATTCCTTTTAAGAATGGCAAATTGACATGCGACTCCTGCAACGATATTAAATGCGAGAGTTCTACTGTAAAAGTAAAGATAGGTAATGACTACAATATAATATAAATAAGATATAGGGTATACTCTATATAAGCATCTCAAAAAATTATTATTTCTATGGCTCAAGAAATATATCACGAACAGAACTGTAAATGAAAATGCAATTTATTACAGATTTTGACAACCTGGATGATTACCCAAAAGGGAATTTGTTTTGTATGAAACTGGGATCCACATCGAAAATAGGTAATTCAAGTATGTTACTCTCTATTATAATGTAAGAACAACATTATAACATCAAATTTTAATTTCAGTCAAGAATCCCAACGTCGTTATTCAAATGGACGATTCTCTAACTGAGCTGCAGTTCGTCTATAATTGTTACTTTTCAGAGGACAAAGGTAATATTTACGTGTTTTCAGTTTTCTAAAGGCAGCGCACAATACAATTTACAAGTCATTTTTAACAAAACTTATCTTATAGCTATTCGTAATTATTGCGTATTTCATGGCGAAGATTCCCTTTACGAAAAAGTAATGTGTAGGCCTTTTAAATTTATTTTAATTATATAGCCTGAATACTGCGAGTGATTATATCGTTGTCGCAAATTGAAACTGATGACGTGGAAATTATAAATCCTGATTAACGCTGTCACTTATAAAATATAGTATGTTTATCAAAAATTAATGATATTGCATGAAAAATCTAAAAAAGTGCAAAGTAACACGTTGTCCTTTTTTTGCAATCGTCCAGTTCAATCGTAGTTTGTCATGTTTGAAAGACTCTTATATATATATTTAAGTTTATAATTTACCGATTGAATATATATTAACAGAACAACGATTATTATTTAAAATTCTCTGGAAAAGGTCTCATAAAGAACTTCGACATGACGACAATCTCTATATTTCTTTACTTTTAATAGCATATACATATATATATACACGTGACTATTCACTTTTTACGCTTTTCTCTTCTCTTTACTAGATGAATTTCTACAATTTTTATTCAAAGTAATAATTGTTTCGTTTAAATGTACAATTTAAAGCGTAAGCTGGAATTTCTCTTTAAAATCACTAATTATACCCATTCCTAATATTTTCAATTTATTTTTTTTTGTATATATAAAAACGTATGTTAATGTATAAATTGTAACATTTTACATTTGTAAAGAGAAAAGGGAAAGTGAGCGTTATACATATACATCAAATAACACCATCAAGTAAATATACGATAACAAAATGTTTACAGTGTCGAGTGTGTATGTTGTGAATTTTGGCAACACTCCTATATCACACATCTTCACTCGTATCTTTATGACGTACAACGCAAGTACCCGGATAAAAATCCATTGCCCCACACAATCATCGACGGGAGATCCAATAGTTTGGTACAAGGTACGTAGTCTTCTAATGTACATATATTATATATATGTATATATATTCCTCTCGATTAAATATTCACTGATTTATCGTTCGGCGATATATATACATATATATACATTAAAAATTATAATAATTATTTTATTATTATTATTTAAAATTATTTCTGAAGATGGCCACAATGTTCGGCCGAAACGTTAAAGGTTTTGTTTTATTTCTAAAGGAACACCACAGTATTATAGATCCTAAACAAAAAAATTTTACATATTACAAATTTAAAAAAGGATCAACAAAATTACATATTATTTTTATATACATATATATAGTTTTTATAGAGTTTTCCTTAAGAGTGATAAAATTCAGGTGACGTATACATATACAGTACACGGTATATAGAGTACATTATTATACCTTCTATATATACCTATTATAGCACACTATTGTATATATCTTTAGTATATACCTGTCTTATTATATAATTAAATAAAATATTACTGAAAACATAACGTACAAATAAATAATTATTGAAAAACTCAATTGCAACGTTAATGTATTGTTTAATATCTCAAATCTGCATGGTTTTAATTGCGTAATTTTGATAGTCTCCAGATCCAGTTAATATGCCCGGATGGGAAGACGACAGCCTCCGGGTTGTACCATTGCCGCAAGACAATATTACAAAGGTTAGAAGTCGAATTTACACACTTCCTTATCCCGATAAAGATTCGGTCGGAGTCTTCAACCTTACACCGATCATTGATAAAATAAGTTCATATGACTCTCGGTTTTACACTGAAAACAACGGAAGAACATTGGTACTTTTGAAACACGTTGAGATGTTGGAATTGGCATGCGAAGACTCAGTATTAAACGACTGTATTGTGAGCAGTGCTCTTGGTCGAAGTGCCACCACAACCGTCGCCGTCATGACTACTTATAGCCCATATTTATGTAAGTAATCAAGAATAGTGGTCAAATTAAATAGAAATATAAATGCGTTTCATTATTTTACTAAACTATATATACATTCTACATGCATATATATATATATATACATATATATACTGACTGAGTTGGATTAGTGATATGGATATACAAGCCCCAATTTCAATTAATATGTACTTGCAACATTTCAGCACCATTAGCCACTGTATCTATAATAGTGTCATGTTTACTCGTTGCTATTGGGATCCCTATTTTGATATGGAAATGTTCTAAAAGATTTAAAGGACTGGTAAGTAAACCTTATAGAATTATCTTTTTTTATGGCTGTTGCATGAACTTAAATCCATTTATTTGACTCTATATACGTGTGTGCGTGTTTATATATACTCAAAGAGTACTGTAACAAGTGTGAATGGAAACTAAACGTTTGGTATACTTGGTGAAAGTTTCAGATAGCATATACTTATGAAAATATATGAAATATACATGAAAATCGCGAAAAGAAACATTTAATCTTATTTCCAATCAGATTCCTTCCGGAAAACAATCGTAAACTATACATAATAGTAATGAAAATAAAAATATTATTTTCGACTCATATATATATAACGGCAGGAAAGGTATATAGGAATAAATTAATATCCAAACCATTTTAAAAAATTATAATTTGTATATCGCAGACGAATTTGAGACTGTATACGTATATATATATATAATTACGGATGGATATACATACGGCATGTACAATCAGCTGCAGCGAAACAATGATTAATATTAATTATGTTAATTTTAATCTTTTTATTGTTGGTAATATTATTGAGATAAAGGATTACTATAGTCATGAAAAAAATTGAAATGTCTGAAAATGACGTATTTAACAACTTATATATATTTATATACTTAAATAGTTTATTAGTTTGTATGTTATTTTTTTCTTATTATTTTCAATATGACATTTTTTTAAATGAAGAGATTTTAACGATACGTTATTGTGGCTTGGTTTCTTCAGAAATGGATTCTCTTCAACGCGAAACCCTACAATAATGAGTTTTTTAAAATATTGCTATATATATATATATATATATATTTGTGAGAAAAAAAAATTGTTATATTTAAAAATATCTTTTAATAATTTTAGCCACTGGATTATTAATTTTCAAATGATTAGTGTTAATATTAAACATTTGTTCTGCAACATAGATGATTGAAATCCCCCCTACATCCTTCCCAGACAGCAAACATCAAAAGGAGTTCAGAACGATCTCAGAATGTACTCCAAAAGAGGTCAGATGCGCCACTTTCTGCGGTTTTTCTGAACACGATGTCATTATGTGGTCTTTGTGACCTCATGCTCAGAAAATCCTCAGAAAGTGGCGCATCTGACCTCTTTTAGAACGCATTCTGAGATCATTCTGAACTCCTTTTTATTTTGCTATCTGGGTTATTATTATTATATACGTCGATTCAAGAACTAAAAAAAGAAACATAATTTTCATTATAACTCGTTCATTATAAATGTTTTATTCATTTTTGGATCAGCCTCCGGCCATTTCCGTGGGATAATGAAGTATACGTGAGACATTATACAAGAGCGTAAATATCTTTGTAGCGATATACAGCTCGTGAAACTTCGCCTTGTATAATCGAATTATGTAAAAGAGCTTTGTACTTATTTTTTCATCGAATTAGGCATTATAGAAAACATGATATATTCATATAAATTATAATAATGCGCAAAGTATAAATATAGAAATATATATATTTTTTCATAATCCATCAGAGACGACGTGTTGAGGAACCTCCAGTGGATGGATCAATCAATTGCGAAAGTGATAATCAGCCAAATGTTGAAATTTCAGAAAATAATATGATGGCGTTAGTTGAATTTGATGAGATGGAAATGGCTACAGTGGACTCGTCAGAAAACTGATAGTATATATAATAGCTTTTCTTGAAATTCGTAATTATTATTGTTGAAAACATGAAAAAACATGAATTTTACATCCCGCTGTAATTGAAAATGGATTGAAGTTTAACAATGATAGAGAAACGTCATGATTGATTGATGTAACCCAATCATGTAATTTCTCTATAAAATCCCATTCAATCCCATTTTTTTAAACTTCAATATCCCTTTTCAATTGCTGGGATATACTTATACATTTTGAATGCGGTATATGTTGATTATATTTGTGAAAAATGTCCTAATGAGAAACTTAAATGAGGAAAGTATATTTCATGTACAGGGAACCACCTCGGAAATGGTCAAATCAGTGCGAATTATCGAAAAGGAAAAATAAGCGTTGTGTGCCGTGCGCAAAGGCAAAAGTAAAATTCCAGCGATTTGTAAAAGGTGAGATCCTGCGTTCACGATATATTTATGCTAACTATATATTCTTAAGTCAGTGATGGAGACTTGCTGTGTTGAGAGGAAAATAGGCAATGTGATTTTTAGATTATCTTGATTTGGTCGGAAAAAAATTATTTTTTATTTTAATTTTGAAGAGGATTTCATGCTCTTTATGATTTATTTACGAGTTTTTAAACCAGAGGTTTGTTTATACTTCACAGTAACTTTAAACCGAGGTTACTCGATCCCCTTTCCTCCCTTTCCTGGTAAAAATGAAAGCATACCGGTACGCTTAAACGTACAAATTCACGCTTATATTATATATATATTATATATTTTAAAGAAGCGTGCATTTGCGCTCTTAAGCGTACCGTCGGTGCGCTTCAATTTTTGCCAGGGTTATATATGCCATCACCTCTCTATATATATTACACTTTATATATTTATTTTCCGTATACGTTACCCACAATAATATCGTAAAAATTGGCAACTTCGTTAATGTAAAATCATTCTACAAAATATGCTTCCCTAACAGCACCGAAATTTATAAGATAAAGTAAAGCAATGTTGCTATAATAAGTTTGTCAGTCACTTAATCTTAGTATAAAGGTTACGTAATGTTACGTTAGGGTTATATTTCAAATCGGAAGAATTTCTACCTTTGAATAAATAGATGGCAAATGAGCTGTTTCATGTTAAAATTTTTCGCTATAGAAGCAGATATCTGTGGTCTCATATGCAATTGTCGTTTTATATATATATATGGTTCAAATACTTATATTTTCTCCATCCCTTTAAGACATACAGATCGTTAAAATCGTATAAAAATTCTGGTGGAATTTCGACATCATTTGAAAGGTTTTTGAGTTTATAATAAAATTAGAGCCCCAATAGTACCAAAAGTCGCCCGAAATTTGATGTTATGATCAAGAATGTTGGAGCGCTTTTGCAAGAATATATATCCCTATACCCAGTAAACGAAAAAGGATTGGGAGGTCAAATTTTGGATTAAAAAGGATTAGGAAGTATTCATTGGTATGTAAAATGAATCCATCTTAATCCAAAATTTGAACATTCAATCCTTTTTCGTTTACTGGGTAATAACTGGCTGTTATATATAGGGATATAACTCTCATTTTCGTTTTCAAAGTTATGTTTAAAATAGATACTCTTAAAAAAAAAAAAAACAAAAAAAATAGTAACATTTAAACTTGAAATCACAAAAGAGTTAAATCGAGCTAAAATATGGGCTGACAGTAGTATATAAAGATGCGGTGCGGCTGTAAATAAAATAATGTATAGCTGGAAGATTTCAGAATTGAAAACATCAACGATGGAAAAAACAATTTTACAACAAGTGGGATTCTTTATTAGCTCGCCAATGCGCAATTTTCGTAAACTTCACAAACTTTATAGACAAAAAGTCCTTTATATAAGTTATCAGCGATTGAGTGTAAATTACTCAGGGATTGCAAAGGACCAGAATTGAAAGAAAAGCTTCGCTGCATATAAAGCGACATTTTAAATTCTATGCAATTTCATCCCTAGAATGATGATCTATATAATATGAATTTTTTATCTTAGGCTTGCCAAAACTCTTTTGCATTGATAATTCGAAAACGCTGTAGTTTTCTTATATTCCCCCTGTAAACACAAAAAGTAGCGGTAAAATATGTAACATTTATATAATTGTTTTTTGCTGGTCTGTATAATTTAAATTCTCTGCTAATCCTATAATGATAAATAAATGTATTGGAGTTACGAAACCCAATAAGACATGAAATAAAATCGAAGTTGCTCCATAAATATATATATATATTGCTTTTAGTGGAACGGGTAAACCAGCGAAATGGACATAGCCAAATGAATGTATTAAAATCTCGAAGAAAGAATAAAGCTACAGTAGAAGTGCAGGATGAATCGAAGGATGAATTGCATTCAGAAATTCATAGGGACAAACAACATTGGAGTGAATCTACTGTAGAATTGCAAGTCGAAATACGAACTTGCGATGTATAAAATGATTCGGATTTCTGACACAGTTGATACGCCATGAATGTTCCAGCATTATAGTTCGTCATGGATGTTAGCAGTTTCCTCTCGCTGTTCAGTCGACGCAATTACAGATTCAGATGAATAATTGCTGACACAATTGTTACACAATTGTTACAAGGCGTCGACAATCCTGCTTTACATAATAGCCACAAGATCTGAAATTTTTCTGACAATCGCACTCGATAACAATGTAGATATATATATATATATATTTATATATATTATGGTTTTATTAACTATATATATCTATATACATATATACATACATATATATATATACATATATATATAGAACTAATACATATTAATTGTATATAATGTATCTATAGTGGGCCCCGTATTTGTAAATATTTAAAAAATGTATTTAAAAGATATTTTAAAATAATTTTTAAACCGAAGAATATAATATACCATTTCATTTTTATATTACATTTCGTACTACATCCGGATTTATTGACTGGACTCAATTCCGAGTACGAAATTTGAAAATAAATTTCGTACTGTAAATCCGCCGGATTTGACCGGCCAAATTTCAGATATATAAAAAACCTAATTTCCTAAAGAGATTCGGGCAATTACTTCTTCTGACACAAAAGTTTTGGTACATTATTTTTTATGTTGTGTCTCGCGTTGTGGTTGTTCTGTCGTTTGGTCTGGTAAGAATACTCCGGACTTCTCAGCCGATGAAAAACATACTGAGATTAATCGTATTCTTTATATGATAATATTTTGTTCCTCCTGAAAAGTATGCTGCAATCCACTTGATATTGTTACAAGTATAGTTTAATTAGCCTTTGTCATGGTTTTAACAGAGTCAAATGTCTTTGTAAAATCGTTGTAAATATAGCATCAACTTGCCTACTTTTATCTATATCGAAGAAATCAAGAACTGCTCATTAAAAAAAGTTCGTTGTGGTTGACTTCCTCTCAACAAATCCATGTTGAAACGAAGAAATGTAATCTTGATGGTTATTATAGAACTGTCGTAAGTTTACTGGTAATAATTGCTTCAACCAGTTACTCTTACAACCATCAGATATATAGATTGGTGTTATATGAAATCCGTCTTCCAAGTAGAAGAGAAGATTCCTTATTTAAAAGAAACAAATTGAATAAGTAAAGTAGGCGCTTCCCTCACAGAAAAAAAAAATTTCGGTGTCCGAAATGATACCCAATTGGTTGTAAATTCGAATTTATTTACTATTTACACGTACTTGGGTGTCATTTCGGACCCCGAACAATATTTTTTGGTGTACTTTTCCGTAAGTGTTCGCGTTTTAATCTTTGTAAAAGTTGATATAAAGTTGCAAAATGCAATAAAATCATATTTGATATCACGTTCATTAATTTCCATTTTTATATAAATAGCCTGTTTAAGGGCTATTTAAGGGGAATCCTACTTTAGGAGGCCGTTTTTTACTTTAAGAAGGAAAAAACATCTATTTGGTACATTTTTGCATTTATTTGAAGTCTGTAAACATTTTTTTACAAGAAATATGAAAATGCACTCGAGTTAAGATCAATTATTGACGGCGGTGCACATCATGACTTCCAAATGGCGGAAAAAATGGAGATCGTAATTCTTGTCTGAGACATAATTGAAGAAAAATTAAGTGTAGGCATGCATTTTCTACGTAAACTAAGAAAATTCCAAAGAAATGGTGAAATTTTTATATTTTGTGGGATAGAAACAAAAAAAAGTATGTTTTTGAAAAAAAAATAATAATAATAAAATGAGTGTAACTGGTTCTGAAAAGAGTATAAAATTTTTTTTTTTTATTTAATACTTTTCAGTTTAGATATAGAAGAGGGGTTAATACTGATCAAAACAAGCCATTGTTCATTAAAATCGGAGGATATCTTTTCTGTCAATATAACGCCCGCCAATTTCTAAAAATCCGAAAAAGTGAAATTGGAGAAAACGCGCTTCAAAGTATAAATATTCAGCAACTTACATCAATATTTCTTCAATCGGCAATCGCGGATCCATGAAGTACACCTTCTACTTCCTCAAAAAAAGACTCTTTTCAAAAAAGAAATTCGGAGTAAATAATAAAGTGGGCGCCTTCAGAACTATACAGGGGCTCGAACACCTGCCCGATCCCTCCCTGCGTTCAGATACATATTCTCGGGTATATTACCTGAAAATTTAAGACAAAAAAAAAAAAAAAAAAAAACAATTTTGTTGACCGTCTAAAGTACGCTCCCTCGTCATTATTTATCTATTATTTTCGTATATATAAAAATTGATCTTGATTAAGATTGTGGATATCTCAACTTCTAATTGGTTAATTCATTATTAATGCGAAATATAGCCATTAATCAATTTTATTGATACTAAATTGATAAACGTATACGTGTTTAAAGTTTTTTTTTTGCCTTCCCTCCTCCATTCACGTACGGATATAACCAAAAAACCAATCAGATTTACGTTGAGTCCACGGGCATTTGTAATATCTATTTCCACTCGTGAGCTAGAGCGCGTAGTAACGTACGTACGTACATACGTACAAGATTACGGACAGAAATTAAGCAAGGCAGATAAATATTGAATTTACTCGGCCGGTCTTCAAATTTTTGGTACATTTTAATTTTTTGGAGTAATATTTTTTTTTATTCCCGTCATTCAATGTGATTGGACGAAAAACGTTAGTGTATGTAATCACAATAACTCGAAAACGAATGATCTGATTGTAACTTCTGTTATCTCTTTGCAGAAATTCCTGATTAGATTTTGGTACACATCCACACTTATGTAGAAAATTTCAAAAATCGCTCTTTTCAAACAAATTTCGAACTTTTTTACATTTTCGAATTAACATTCTGCAAATTGTCGTAATAATTGTGACTGTAATTATATTCATTTTTGTTTATTTCCTTCCTTGTACCCCTATTATTATAAATATAATGGTTGCAGTAGTGATGCACGTGGCCGCGGTGCCGGACACAAGAAGGTTGCTTCCACCTTATTCTTTCGGTTATGACGATAGTAACTTTAATTACAACTGCCATGCAGTTATGTTTATGAAGCAAATGAATTCATTTTTCCATTGTAATAGAAACTCCCACTATAGAAACACTTCTACCAATTAGCATCATCACTACGATTATGTCTCCATCAATAATTACATTTGATGTAAAAATAAGATGGTAAACACAGCCATTCATTCGTAACATAGGCTGTTTTTCATTTTATACAACTCTTTCTCATCGCCAAATGTTGGCGCCTTCTAAATATTTCTAACCTACAGAGGAAAGTATAAGCTCAGCTACATCAGGATCTTGCGAACGAACCACAAATTGCATTGATACTTGACTATTAGCTAACGCGAGTTTAGCACGTGCCAACACTTCTTTGCCTCCTCTAAATACCCCAACAAGCGAAAGCGTATGTCCTGTTGCTCCTGGATTTACTCGTTGAGTTTGTTCAGCTGGTTCTAAGCCTAAAAAGGAAACAAGACTCTGAACTGCGCCTTCCAAGGTCGTCACTGACTCGCCTAGAGCAAAAATCTCCTCCGCTGTGATGTAACCTTTCGAAGCAGCTGCTTCCCAAGATTTGGCAAACTCCATTCTACGATTCAAAGAGCTCCGAATTTGGTCGACCAGTGCTACTTCCAAATCTTCAAGCTAATATTGATAATTGCAATGGCATTAAAATTTTATTTCATAAAGAAGCAAACAAATTCTTAAAAAAAATAAAACTTACCATGTATTCATCACGATAACCTTGTTCTGCATCTGGAATACCAGTTGTAGGATCACAATCTCGAGCTATAAAGCGCAAAGTTGTTGGAAGTGTAACAATGCTAGATTGAATATCTTCAGGGAATTTCAATACTGTATAAGTTGTGCCAGGCTCATTGTATGTAAGTCGTTCACAAGGAACTTCGCAAACTAGTGCATAACTATAAAGAAATATTGGACATATTTAAAAAATATTTTCACGACATATACGAGCAAAATACAAATGTATATATATATCAGTAGATCCTAATAAATTGTGGTTTTTTAAAATGACTTACCCTTCTAGTGGCTCAACGGCAACTCTAACATCTTCTAAAAGTTGATCAGAGAGAGTATTCATGCAATCAAACTGTAGAATAAGATGTTCGGGAAATACATGTTTTACACATTTAACGTTGTATTCTGTCTCTGATTCAGTTAATTCGATAACTGATGAAGACTTGAATATGACAGCATCACGAATCACTGCTGTGAGTTGTGGAATTTGTGCAATCTTTTCCATGAAGCTCTCTTCTCTTGTTAATCTTGGCTGTTGCGATACTGTCGAATGTATTTCTGGTGCAGGTTCTTCGACTTCTTGAGCAGGTGGAACCTTTAAATCAATATAAACGAATTAATTAGTAATTAAATTTTCTCTCTGACTTGCTTTGTAAAAATGCTCATTTCTCATTTATTCCGATTGACGCGTGCAAATTTTTAACTTTTATCGCGAAATAATAGATGATACGCATTCCACGAATGAAAGAAATAATTTTAAAGAACAAAAGATCAAAATATATAGTCGAAATTGTTTAATATTAACCTGAAGAAGATAACGAAAGTTTAAAATGATATTATAGTTTTATAAGACTTTCATGAATTATTCTGATAAGTATAGGCGTATTACATTTCTAAGAAAATATTTTAAAATCGCGTCTTATGTAGTTGAAACGAGATGATTAAACATGAAAGCAATGAGTAAGATTAGAAATAATAAAAATTTACAGAAAACAAAAATTTAATTGTGACGCTGAAGTTGGCGGCCGATTCCCAGCGGCAAGTGTCAAGTGTTTTCAATGAATTTTAATAGTTAATATCTAATTTTAATAGTTAATTTTAATACACAAGTCATTTAAATGAATAAAAAAACAAACAGTACCTGAGAAATATCAAACTCATCTTCCATTGGTGAACGGACATAATTGCGTAGAGCCCTTTCGAGACTGGGAATAGACAACTGCGGAGGTTGAACCAATGGCATGATCATTGGATCATTCTGTTGTTGTAAAATTGTACAATAATATGCAGCACGATCTCGAACCTCATCATCCGAATCCAATTGACAGCGCGATAATAACACCAAAACGTTTGGAAGTAAAGCTGGACAAGCAGCAGCAAAATGTGCTAGTGCAGTGACTGCTGCTGCTCGGACACTGGCACTTTCAAGAATCACACGATTATATATGAAACGAATGTAACGAGAAGGATGCTTTGATGTTGGGCCTTCTTGACCAAGCAAATGAAGGATACGAACAGCCAGGGAGGTGTGTTCACAATCCTCAATGAATTCACAAAGATGAGCAAGTCCAGCTTCCTTTGCTTCAGAATTTCCCTCCATTACTGCTATTATTGTATCAGCTATAGCAGCTTTATATTCCAATCCCCCTTCATCTCTTAACATTGATGAAAGGAAATTCATTAAAACTGCATGTTTACGAGGAAACTTTTGGCACAAAGCTCTGAAATAAATAAAATCTATAAAATATTTAACTTTTATACGAATATTATAAATTATTTAATCAATGCAGCAATATAAATAATAAAATATTTATTTAACTACTAACCTGATTGCTTGAACAACTACAACTTTGAATTCATCAGATATTTCTGAGACAAATGTTGCAATTTGTTTCATTAATCGATCGACGGAACTTTCTGCACCAGTTTTCAATAATGTTGTAATTGCTAGTGTAGCAATGGACCTGTTTGAGTCTGTAATTAAATTTTCTAAATCTAAATTGCACGCAGTTACAGCTGCTGGATGAGACATTGCCACTTTATTCAAAGTTCTGACTGCAGCAAATCTCAATGTTGGTTTGGCTGAACTACAAAATAGTTGCAATACACTTATAGCGGATGCAATTTCCCTTGTTCCACTTCTTCCAAGGTTGACAAGGGCATGAGCTGCTTCATAAACTACCATTTCAGATTTGTGTCTAATGCATGACTCAATAAATTCTAATAGTTCAGTTCCTTCATCTACTTCTTCTAAAAGTTTACATGCCATTCGAATCAACATACACGCAGCATATGGGCTCTTTGGGCTGGATCTCATCAACTTTGCCACCAACTTGATCACTGCATGTTTATCTGTTTTACGTGCTTGATACAAGACTCCAAGAGCATGATACTGAACCATAACATTGTCAGAATTCAAGGCCTCTTGAGCTTCGTATGCCCACCTTCTAGCAATATCTGGTGAAATGTTAGTTAGATGCAACGCTGACACTAAAGCTGCACTAGACACAGCTGGAGAGCGATCAACAATTGCTTGTTTCATGTATCGTTCAATGGTGGCTACAGATCCACTGTCTGTTATTGTACATAAAGCCCTTATAGCTGCTGCACGGTATAGATCTTCCTTTCCAGTCATATCTTTCGTCAAGCTTGATGTAACAATGATGACATCATCGGCGATACCACTTAATTCCTTGATACCTAAATAAACTAAACGACGAAGGATGACATCACGTGACTGGAATAATTTTGTTATAGCAAAAAATGTTTCAGTTGCTTCTGTTGTACCGAGTTGCTCGCCCTGGTTTAACAAGTACAGGATTTTTGTCAATATGTGAGCACATTTTCTCGGATTAACAGAAGTGTCATTGAAGGTTCGAGCTTCTTGCAGCACTGTTGTTTTTTCCAGATTCTGGAAAGGATTTGCACCTCCTGAAAAACAAAACATCATTAGTTTATAATACGAACAATGAAGCACAGGATACTACTACTAAAAAAAAAAAAAAAAAAAAAATTTATTTCTATTTTCAGTTTTGGCACATGTCACATGTGTCCAATAGCAGTCAAATAACAGTGGGATATTGATAACCTCACTTAATGAGTTGCCGAGTTGCATTTTCCGGAAGAATTTTCGCATTGGTGGAACGAATTACCCGAGCATAATTTTACTTACCGTCTTCTTCTTCTTTTTTATCACGTTTAAAGGCATTCATTTTTCCGTATATGTTTAACAATATGTTCAAGAAGACTGTAGAAACGTCAGGAGCTCCAAAAAGGATTCGCCCTGATAATGCTGATAAAGTATTGGGGTATGCATGTATACCGATGCATATGTGTGTGGCCACCAATGTATGTAAACACGGTTGCATGTATACCCGGAGATATCCCCGGTACGGTAGACGTATACGACGTATACCACATCATCAATTCCTCCGTCGCGGCAAGTGCAACGCACACAATATAAGGCCTAAACCTAAACACAATGCGAGAAGAGACGAGTTGATTCACATCAATGTGGCACAAGCCAAAGTAAATATGTATATAATATATATATATATAATGCTTCAAAACCGCTAGTATATAATTGTTTTGAAGCATTTTACATATATCTACATATTGTTGGCGCTCCTTACGGTTACATTTGCCTCATTGTGAATCAATAATAATAAATAGTGACGATAATTCTCGTATTGTGCTTAGGCCTTTACAAACGTCAACAAGGCCGAATATATAGGTTTCTGCGCAACTGTAAACACTGTCAGTGTCACTTTGGGATTATATTATGCATGCATAATATAATCCATATGCAATGCGGTATGAATATTCATATACATACCGCATTTACTTCATATTCACTCATATTGTACACTCAGTGCGAGCGGTGTTCCCGCATCAGAAACCAAAAATGAAAAAATCGCTCCTATATACTCTTCATGCCAAAGGAGCCGAAGTCATTTTTTGACGCTTTTATTAATATTATTTGTGGTGTTTTCCTTTTATTTTTATCGAGATTTAAACAGAATTCGATCAAACGTGTATTTCACGCGTATTTTATTCGCATATATATATATATATATCTATTCGGATATAAATCGAACGGAATTATCATTGTCGGGTTCGGATACGTATCTCGGAGTATAGGTTTTCCTGCAGTTTCCCTACTCAGTTGCACAACGAATGTAGATACGTTTATGTAAAAGTCGGCTGCAGACGCACGAGAGAAAAACGGTACACGATAATCAGTAAAAGCTTTTAAAACAATTTATAGATGCGAATTTGATGATGAATTAGAAAGGAATCACAAACTATTGCGGAACGTTCCGCTTTCGGAGTATGTAAATGAATAATTTAATGTTTGCGAGGATGAATCTTTATATGTATGAGTATTGAATATTTCCGAATTTGACAGACGAACTGATGACGAATTTGAATTGCTCTGCGGCGGATGGTACGCAGAAAGAGTTTCCTTTATGGCGGATGGTACATTTAGGAAACTGATTGGAGGAGCTATAATTCTTCTATGGCGGTTGGTACACAAAGAATTGGACAAATACTACTAAGATTTACGCGGCAGATGGAACGCGTAAAGCGTAAATCTACAGTGAGCACTGTGTGTGACGAATTACGACAATCAAACAAAAGTATATATGTGATGTAAATGTCTGGAGTGAAGCTGCTGTGTGAAGTTTGCGTTCCTTTCTAATA
>JAPYZR010007690.1:0-20837 GCA_030522945.1 Trichopria nigra | reverse complement strand
ATGAATTTTATGTTTTTACGTATTCTTTGAGTCACTTATGACATTTTGGGCGAAAAAAAAAATTCGTTTTTTGTTCGAACAAAACTTCAGGGTGCTTAAAATTATATATTATCATCCGCGTAAATACAATATATTTTATTTTTTTATATATATAGATATGCTACGCAAGAATAGCGGAAATGTCATACGTGCACTAAAGGAAACTGCAGCTTCGTGAATATAAGCCTTAATCGTTACGTGTTAATTATAACTTTATCAAAATTTTTTAAGGTAACCTATACACTTTGAGGTTAGCTTATCTCTATTGAGCAGGAAAGTTGATATCAATGCCGCGGGCACTTATAAAGAGAGCTGATTTGTACAAGGGTTGCATCTTCTAAATAATGATAAAGCGGATGAATTTAAAATCGATATTTGAAGTTTCGTTTTTAAAGCATCAATATTTAGACATTCATTAAACATATGCGATAAACGAAAAAACGAATCGTACAAACGTATATGAAATACCTGAGATTACAAGTCTTATACGATCTACGCACGACATTCAATCCGGCTTTCACGGAAACATATTGATCCATTACTCGTGTACAATTAATAATAGTTATCGAAAAATGATTTAAATTTATTCAAAATTTAATGCATTTAAATACATTTCTACTTTTTTTTTAATTTGTCCCTCAATTTTAAGTATTTCTTTATTTGAAATAAATACGTTTGCCTATGTTTAAATTTTTGAATTTACGAATTTCACATTTTTTGGATTCAAATGTTTTTAAAATGTTTGAGAATTATTCTCTACTTTATGGATTTTTAGATTTTTCCATTTATGGATTTGCACGTATTCAAGCTTAATATTTTTTATTCATAAAATTGTGCTGAATGAATTTTTTTATTCGTTCCAATCCATTTTCGATTATTGGATGCTTTTTGGATACGCTGAAGCTATACGAGAGCATTAGATATTGGAATATATCAATATTGAAATGAAGAAATGTCCAAAAAAAACTCTGTGAACTTTTGAGAAAAAAATGTTATCTCTTATTTCAAACTATAATTCAGTTTTCTTGGGTTTTTGATCAATAATGTGTATTGATCAAAATTTTAAATAAAGTATTTAAAATACTCGGAAAATGATTAATATCTAAATTTCAAAAATTGTATCTTTATTAATATTTTAAGAAGGGTCTAAAGTAGAACAGTTACCCCACCTTGCCCAGAAAATAAAAAAAGCCAAATTCAAAATAATTGAAACGTTTTTTTCAAAACTTGGGTTCCAGTAGTAAGTGACATTTTGTAGAAATTGAATGAGAAATATTGGAAATAAAGAAATATAAAATTAACAGAACATTTTCACTGGTACTTATATAAAAAAAAAAAAAAAAAAAAAAAAAAAATTGGAACCACCTTGAACGAAATACTTGGAAAAATAATCCCATCAGTCAGAATTTTTTTTTTCAAATCCACCAGTTAGATGTCGAGATATCTTTTCACTTCCTTTACGATTTTGAGAATTACTAAAAATCATATACCATTCTGAATTTTTGGTCCATAATAATGTGCATATTCGTCGAAGTATTCAAGTCGGTAAAGGAAATCTACCGATTCTGTCTTTTCTGTTTCACAAGTAATAATAAATCTAGTGGTCGGCTGAAGGGGTAGATCATGCGAAGTACCCTTTAAACTTTTAAAGTAACAGTCACGTAACCGTTACATAGTTGTTACGTAATTGTTACATAATTGTTACGTAACTGTGACATAATTGTCAAAATCGTGCTTGCTGGATGTAGTTCCGAGAAACTCCCTCAATACTTCGGTGTTTACCTGCAGTGAGGAGTCTAAAGTTTGAAAATGTTCGTTTACAATTTTCATAAATGAAAATTGCCGTTATCAATTATATTTAATAGTTATATTTAATATGATTGTTTAGTTTTTGTAATTTTATCCACTGGAAAAATTGGAGGATATTTGTATATTTTATCGGTCAATGTCTAATCAAGATTTCAAGTTTCAAGATGATCTTAACACCCATTAAGATTAATTATGCATTAATACAAGTTACCAAAATATTGTTAGAATCATAAATATTTTTTGGATTTTAGTTGAACGAAAAAAATAAACAAACAAAATAATATATATATATATTTATTTATTTATTTATTATGTATTATATGCAATATTTTTATTTATTTAATTTAAATTTAAATGCATACATATTTGCAATTATACAGTATAAAATACTTTCGTAACATTACAATCTAATTTTATAAAAATACTTTTCTTATTAGTTGATCACGGAATATCGCCGTGTGTAAAGAAATTTTTCGTTATCATCTGTTGCACGTGGTGTACGAACTTACGATAGCTTCGGTACAAAACCGATTATCGCATTCTGTCTCAAACGATAACCTAACCTCAAAATGTCGCTGCATACTTGTCACGGCGGCGTATCGATACTTTTATAAAGCTCCATCTGTACTTTGACACCGGAGTATCGGGTATATAAAATCTGAAAAAACTTCCAACGGAAAACGGCCCAAAGGCAATATATATACGTACCTTATCGTGTAGCGCCATTATTATTCCGACGAGTGACACGCGTGTTTGATTATCTTGCCCTAAAAAAAAGAAAAAGATCGGAAATAATTGATTTGTAACACGAAAAATTTTCCGGCTACCACTGCATACACGCATATGACTGCTGTTGTATATTACGCAATATTCAAATATTCTTATTTTCTTCATTTGTCGATGCTTACAATGATTTAAAAACTTTATGAGATAGATATATATATATATATATATATATGTATAAAATTAAAGAAATATATTTGTCTCATTGGCTAAATAGAGAAGAGAAGAATCTAGAAAAATGCGCGCGCATTATGTCATCTCTCTCCTCCATTTTAGAAAGCGTATACAAGAAGGCCCGGTCCAAAACCGGCACAAAAAATGTATAACGTTTCAAAAACATTTCACAAACGTTACAGACATTTCGCGTGGGTTTGCGTGTGGTCGCAACTGATAAATTCTTTATACTTTATTAATCATGGACCAATGATGCCTGATCCCGTTTTTTGGTCATTCCTCGTCTAGTCTATAATCATCTGATTACAATTTAAGTTTTTTTTATACAATTAAGTATTCAACCAATCGAACTTATGGATGGTCATTTAAACTAGCCTTGAATTAATTACGAACATTCTCTGAGATTTATTCCTGAATTATGTCAATTTTTTTAATTATCTGTTAAGTTTTGAACGAATCTGGATCAAGACATTACATCTTTGAGATGCGAACCGGAAAAAAAAACCATATATTGCAAATTATCATTTCCTCTGTGAAACGAAGATATCTTCGCAATTAACTATAATAGTATACCAAAATATCTGTTACCATTTATCTGTTATTTAGATTTTTACAAATTTACAAGTTTTTCATTCGAAGAAATTAACCCGGATTTCACTTTAATTTTTACTCCTACACATTCTTGTCATCGTCGACATTGGTATAGAGGTTGTTTTTTAAATTCCTTACGAGTTACTTTTCACTCCCTAGTAAAAATCGAACTGTACAGGAAGTGTATACACTGGTCCAAATTACATTTACTGTATATCTTGCGCACAGTATTAAAACAGCGTTTAATTGTAAACGAGCTGCATTTTGGGCACCCCACGTACATTCAGATTTTAACCAGGGCTTATTTACCTTTTATTAAATGACGGTTTATATCGTGAGGTTTTTAACACCGAGAAAATAAATTTATAGGTTATGTTTCCTCAGCATTGACGAATTGAAGTGAGTCACTTTTTTCCAATTGGATTAAATTACACGGATTTGAGTAAAGCTATGAAAATGAACCGCAATTGGAATAAGATAGGGTATAGTATACTCGAACGGTTTAACGGTAGCCATTAATAACGGACCTAACCCCAAAAACCCAGTTTCGAGTTATCTCTTGTCAGTAAAAATGAAGAATAATCCCGAATAAAACAAAATAATAACATGTATATAAAAACGATTCACAAGTGCGACAGACGTCCCCGCCATCGGGCACCAGCCGGCTATTGTCCAGCAATTTTTTGGAGGGGGGAGGCCTGTTTGAGAACAGAATTTCGAGGTTGGGTTATTGGGTAGCAGAGGCACCGCCTATTATCGGCTGTATACATCGGATCTGGTTGCGGTTTTACGACCGTTCTTTTTTATAAAATCCTGTATAATAATGAGATCCGTCCCGTTGGGAAATCCTCTCGGGGGGTGGGTGGGTGGGAGGGTTGGTTTTAGGCAGTTGTAATGGGTACCGCCTTAGCGCGTCGAATCAGACGCGTGCCCGTCTGCCCAAAACCGAACGGAAACCACTTACTTACATGTATACTTGTGTGGCCTGACGGGATGCACGAAGGCAGGGGAGGGCTTCGGGCCTTTCTCTCTCTCCCCCCCCCCCCTCTCTCTCTCTCTCTCTGTCTGTCTGTCTTGCTCTATCTTTCTCTCTCTCTACTCATTCCTCATTTGCTGATGCAATAACGCGCGATCGCTGCGGCACCGGTTTCCACCTTTTTGCCCAACGAAAAATGACACAGTCGTCTTCCGAGGCGCAGAGAGGACGGACCTACCACGTGCAGAGCTATAAACGCGAGACATAAGTAGTGTTTCGTATCAGAGGGCCTAAGAGAGACATGTGCTTGGTCGTATTCCACAACTACATACTGTACACTCTCTGGTATTGTTCGAATTGCGAAGCGAATCAAGACAAGATTAATAGGCGAACCTCCGGTGCTGCTGTAATTACCTAGCGAATCACCACGGTGAGTGATCCTACTCCCACCAAAGTGCCGGGATAATTTCATTAAAAAGTCAAGTAATGAATGAAAACTCTTTTCTTTTTGTTTTCATCCCTCTTTCTTTTTTTTGTTTCTTTTCGGAGTAGTCTTTCATTGTTGAAAAGTTCATACTTGAGATTGGTCCGCGAACGCCGATTCGGAGAGTGAACGGTTTGGCGGGTACCTATATATATACTTCAATCAAAGCAATATCAGTTTCAGTATTTGCCTCAATTGTTTTTGTTTAATATTATTATATTTTTTTTTTTTAATTGTCTTTACCGTTTGGGTTATGAATTTTTTTTTTTTTTTTTTTTGGCAGTTGGATAATTTTAAATGAACTTCTTCATGAATTGCTCTATAAGGATTTCGCTGACGTTCCCTCTTTGGTGCAATCTTGTGAAATGCGAAACTAAGCATCCGCGGAATCGAAATGTTGAAAAATTAAGAAGTTTGAGGAATTTTACTGACACAATTCGGATAATTTCGGTATTTTTTTCATAATTAATTAGTCAATTTTTTAAGGCGAATTGTTAAGAGTGTGACACATTAGTGATTTTTTCTTCTGGGTTTCGACCTCTTGACATTTTTATTAAAAACTTATATAAAAATGTGAGTTATCGATGGGTAAAATCAAAGTGACATTTTAAAAAGGTTTCAGTTAGGTAAAGGTGACATTTTAAAATCTGTCTATAAGTTTGAAAATGCTAACGCGACTATGCCAAGGCTACTCCGACATGAAGAAGTTTTCTAAATGTTCTAACATTTTCTTTTTTTTTTTTTTTTTATTTAGTCTTTTAGATTTAAAACTTCATAAAAGGGCGAAAAAACGCGATTAATTAAAGGAGAAATAGGGACTGAATATATCGAAATCCAATTTTGAAATTTCTGTATTTTAATTCAAGAAAATACTAGCGATAAAATTTTTCATACTCTTTAGAAATAAATTTAAAAAAAAAACACACACACAAATGAATATCGTGAATTTTATGATGCTGACTTTCGAAGTGGTTCTATATTCAGTCCAACGAAAATCGTAAAAAGAAAGTACATTTACTTTTTTCAAAATGTTTTGTTTTTTAAATCATTTTTATTATCATCCGTCAAAGAATAATGCTTAAGGCCAGCTCAACGAGAACAGAAACCTCGCGTAGAGCAAAAGCTGGTTTGATCTCGATATTCAGTATCGCATAGAGACTGCGAAAGCACCATCGTCGTGATTGTTTTTATTCAGTCCAACGAAAGTCGTAAAAAAAAGTACATTTTTTTCAAATAATTTTCATTATTTGTACCGCCTCATACCTACATTTTTTTGTCACTAATTAATTCACTTTCTTTATTTGGATTACCTTATTCCATTCGTTGTAATCTATTTTAAGTGAGAATCAGGAGACGTATTACTATTGAAAACAAATGTTAGCATAGTTGTCTTTGGTAACGCGTATAAACAAACGATCTGCCCGGAAATGTACTTGTTTAACATTATGGAATGTATACATAATATATATTATAATTGTGTAACCATTTCAAAATAGTAAATAGGACATTACGTAATTGATGTATAGCGAGGCGAAATTATGATCTCGAACAAGCGCGAGGAATTCGTCATACACGAACGAAGCGAGTGCTGACAATCTCAATTGTCGTAGATGATGTTCCTTTACGTACGAAATTGTATGTCCTTTACGTACGATTATTTTCTTTAAACAATTTGCGGAAACAGCGATTTTGGACACTTTTATGTTTTCAGGCCGCGTGCGAGAAATCGAACTTCCCGCACGTTAAAAAAAATATTCTGAGCGATTTATATAAAACCATTTTTCTGTTAGCATTTATTAAAAGATTTTATCGCATTGATATGAATTATTATAAATTATTAAATCATTAAAAAATCACGTTTATATGTAACGTGACGATCTCGTTTTGGTACTGATAGTGGCTGTATTTCTCGCGATACTGATTCTTAATTAAAAATATTCTGAGAACCTCGCTTGCACGTGCATGCATTTATACATGGTGTAAAACGGAGCTTACTCTCGAACTATATACGGCGTTATTAGCGAAATGTCTTTTATATACCAACACTTTTTTCGAGTGTTACATCATGTACGTAACATAAATTTTAGTCAAAAAATACTTTAGTCAAAAAATACTAAAGAGGTCTACATTTAGACCTGACAGTTTATTGATATCAAGATATTAACTTTTTCTAAAGTTGTTTTTTATTGTTTTTTTTTTCTTTTTGTATTTTTATGAAAAGACCGTTAAAATTCCTTCATTGGGTTTATATTTTAATTATTATTAAATATTAAAATATATTATAAAATATTATAATAATTATAAAATATTAAAATATATATTAAAATATTACATTTTTATAATGAATATCTAAATACTATATTACCTAAATTATTATAAGTAAACGTAGAAGGAGTAACTCTTTATAAGGAGGGTCTAGAGTCGAGCCGTTACCGACATAACCTAGAAATTAAAAAAGTGAAAATTAAAAATTATTGAAACGTTTATATTTTTAAACTTGGGCTCTGGTTCTGTAATTCAACACAGTAAACGTGATACCTCAAGAAATTCGAGTGACATTGGTTCAAAATAACGAAAAATAAAATTTTGAGAAAATTTCTTTTTATTTCCAAAATTTCTCGTTCAATTTTCAACCGTTTTTATTGGTATTATTTAAGAGGTCATATGGGTATTGTGTTTAATTACTTTATTATTAATTTAATTGTAATTAATGTAATAATATTACTTTAAGGTTATGTATGTAACTGATCTCTCTCTCTCTCTCTCTCTCCACTTTTACCCCCCCCCCCCCTTAAGTTTAAAAATCCAGCTTTAGTGTAAAAACGGCTTAAAGTGTTTTTTCATCTAAATACAACAGTCTTAACAAACAATATCGATTAAATTTTGATACTTGTCAAAATCTATTATTAAAAAATATTTGAAAATTACGAATCTACAGCACCCTCTATTACAGGAGCGCCTTTTTGGGGCGCCTCTAATTACTTGCAGTGGATATGACAACTCGAGAAGGTTTCATCTGAAACAAAACTTCAAAAATTTTTTCGTTAGTATACTATATATATCGTCCAGTTGTTGAACGAAGAAAAAAAGTTGCGACTTAACAAAAAATTCATTTTTTGAAGTTATTAGATTTTCGTTTTTTTTTTTGTGTTTGCTTTAAAAACATGTAAAAAATATATTAATTAATAATATGTTAATTAATATATATATAAAATTATTTATTTGAACTCACATTGAGTCGTCCAGGGCCGTATATAGCATTTCTTCCGCGTCTTCTCTGCAACCTCCGAAACGTCGATTCGATGGAATTAAAACAAAAATCCATTTTTCAGCCTATCGCAACGATAAAAGTGACGTAAAATATTATAATAATTCTCGGAATTCAGTGTAAAGATAACGCAAATATTTTAATTTTATATCATATAATTTACTGACAAGAGCCTTGTATTGAACCCCAATGTAATGTTATACTTTATAATTCCGCATTAAACGAACAATCGTCACCTTAGGCTAATAAATATTTTTCGTACAATTAAATATCTGTTCCTCGTCTTAATCGTACAATACACTATAATAAATGTTAACGCATTATATAAAACATTATACAATACAATGCAACGCACAATATTAATGTCCAAAACGGCAATTGCTCATGACCAACGCAAATACCCATCAACATAGCACTTTATCTATATGTGTACACCGTATGTGAAGTTATTGTTTCATACATATGAAACAATCAGAGTACAAAATCGATTCAATTTTTCGTTTCACAAAAATCGGATAATTGGAATTTTGAATTGGATATCGTATAGGGAAAATGGAGATTTCATTTGAAGAACGGGCCATTATATATCTCAGCGCTTTGAATCGGTCAATTTGTCGCAATAATTGTACGCCTGGAAATTAACTTCTTCTCATTTCAGGTGGCATCATTAATTTTCTTTTACCGTCGGAAATAGCATTGCCTATATATACAACTTACGAAAGAAATGTAACCTTGAAAAGACGCAGAAAGATCAACGAAATAGTGTCCATTCATTCATTCATTCATTCATTCATTCACTCATTCATTCATTCATTCATTCATTCATTCACTCAATTTTATTTTATGTTTTTTTTTTTTTTTTTTGTTTTTTTATCTATCAAACTTATCGAGCATTTATAAACGCAAAATAAATAATAATGGCTGACCTGCCATGCGCTTTTTGAAACTTTCAAAATCAAGTTAAATTACATTTCTAGGCGACTAGAATATATATATATATATATATATATATCATCCGCTTTTATATTTTACAATCTACTGCCTTGTCCGGACGTTTGCAACTACTTGAATGAAAAACTGTTGACGATAAATAATAATGTCAAGTTTATGGGGTTTCTGTAAGTGTATATAGCGTTACTTTCTGTTTGACGTGTGTAGAATTTATATAGGCGGTCTTATATACAAAACCATTATCATTTTTGTTTTGTTCTGTTTGTACGGTGATAATTTGTATAGTCATTTCTCTAATAATTTATATATATTTCCATAGCTTTCATAGATCGCATATACTAATATATACAATATAATAAGTGAGAGTGGAGAATCGTATTTAACTCTAGAATATTCTATATAGGGAAAATTGATGAACGGTGCCGATAAAAAAGTTTGAGCTGCGATTAAAATGAAAATGGCATTGTTCTCTTTTGTGTATTTCGTGGATTCCTCCACTTTTGTGAAAACTCGTATACTATTCTATTTTCTAGACTTTAGTTGACTATTAAATTTGCATATTCTCATATATATACGTTTTGCATTATTTACTTTAGTTTGTCGTTTTATATAATTATTCTGCTTTAGTGACGAGCAAATCCTTATGTCGATACCAAGACCGTTGAGACTTGTTTTGCCCGCTACTATAATGATTTAATTAATTTTTTTGTTTATGTATATACGAATCTGTCAGTTTTGCTACAACTATATTTTATCATCTACCATGACCTAGGTCAATTCGCGATAGCTGACTTTTTCATGCCTCCCAATAAAGACGTTTCATTACATTGTTTGTCCAGATGCAAAGAATAAAGTCTGCTTATTTGCTGGCCATCGTACTGGCGGTCGTTTCGACGCTGGCGTATGGAAGTCCCTTCAGTATTACTAGGTCGATGCAGGACGTCGACCAGGATTCTCTTCAAGATGGTAGCGATTATTCCCAAGAGTCGCGCGAGACCCAGTCAAATCTTGTCTTGCCAAGCAAGCAAAAATCGGTAAGTATTCGAGTACAATTAACATCTGCCTGCTCATATATAGTTGAAATGATAATTATTCCATGAAAGTATATATTGAAAGAAATTCGCCTCTATAATAATCAAAATTCTACAGATTATCTTCGCATTAAATGATAATGAACGCATATAACTGAATACTGAATGAATGAAAATAAAAAATGATTTAGCAAAATTATAATTGAACGTATAGACAATATGTAATAATTAAACAATATAATTAATTCACGACAAAGAAGTGATTGTGTGTGGTTTTTTTTTAATAATGTTTTTGCAATTTTTAATTTACGATAAGTGCCAATTCATGAATTGAAATACGAACCTTTTAACTCGTCGAAGATTCATTTTGATAATAGGACCCAGAATCTAGGTTGAAAATATTGAACAAGAAAAATTAAGAAACACATAAGGAATTGTTAGAGTACAGACATAGTAAAAAAAAAATGAAACCTAGTAGGCGTCAATTTTATTTCATAATTTATTTAGTCATGAAATTAATAAGAATTCAAAAAATTGTTGGTATTTAAACTCGAAAAGGCTTTTTTATCTAAAAAATAAAACAGACAAATATTTTTAAAGTTTCCATTTTGTGTATTCGCTTTCAAAAAGTTGAAGCGAAAACTTGTACTTTTAATTCGTAACGATTTTTGACGTATTAATGTGAATTCAAACAATAAATACAAATAGAAAAAAAAACCTTGTAATGGATAGAAAATAATTGAAACGAGTGAAATCAAGATAAACAACAAAAGGCATAATAATGACTTAAGAATAATTAACAATATCAAAACGAAAGCATGTCGAAGCATTTACGATATTCTACTTCATACTTGACAACATCAATTTTCAACGCTACTTTTTTAAGAAACTACCTCATTCGTATAATAAATCGCATACTTAAACCTGTCTACTTTATACATACGTGAATTTTGTTCACGTACTTTTTACGTGAATTTGCATTCATGTGAATTTTGTAATTAATAATTGTGTTTTATTTAAATTTCAAACTTTTAACTTTAAAATTAAATAAAAAATAAAATGTCGAAAATTTAAGAAATTATTTTCTAGTGCGAAGAGAATAAGAAAGTTTTCTATACACAAAAGACATGATGATGAATTAATAACTATGGTTTTTCTGTTTTCCAGGGACATCCATTTTTTGTAAAATATGTTCGTATAGTAGAAAGTCCCACCACACACGTGACCATAGCAAAGGGGTAAGTTTCGCAATTCCAAAAACGTTCTATTTTCTTTTTTTTTTTTTTTTTCATTCAAAAAACTTTCAATTATACGATTACACAATATATGGACTGGAAGCAAAATATATAATTATATGTTTTTTTTTTTTTTATCTCAGGCATAGGCTGGAATTAAAATGCCGAGTAGCAGGAAACCCTCCTCCAAAGGTTTATTGGATCAAGGGTGAAAATCCTAGTAAACAGGTAATTAAACAAATTAATTATGTTCAAATTAAACACTTTAATAAAAATAAATAAAAATATAATAAAATAAATGACAATGAAGAAATTATTATTTTTTTTTTTTTTTCTTAATTATTTACTGACCATTTGGAAAATATGAACAATTAACATGTATTCTTAATATATATAAAAGGAAACTAAAAATTTTGTTAAATCGACCTTAACAAATCTACCCTTACAAAAATTGAGCAGAAGTAATAAGGTAATATTGAAAGATAAGCATGAGGCTATAAAGGGGTCATCGCCGACAAAAACAAGACGATGAATCTTGCACGGGAATTGTAGGGCATTCTAATAGAAATGAAGAGGGTGATTTTTTACGAGTCTTATCTCAAAATTTTGCTGGGTTTACTCTTCCACTAAATGAAAGCGAGCGATAATGCGAGTCAAAAAGCCGGCGATTCAATTTGTCCGTCATCCGCTTTCAATTTCACTCCAGTAATTTTCAAACGATATTATTGTTTCCTGCGATTAAAAAGATGTTAATTTACGATCGTATTATTTGAAAGCATTCGATGAAGGTATGCGGAAAGTGATGACGAATACTTTCGCGGCTTGTAAAAATGCCTGATGTAATAAAAGCAATCGGTTTTATAATGGAGTGCTGCCAAAATAGTTTTCTTCCTTTAGAAACACATTAGGAATTATAATTTTCTTGGATTTTATGTTTTCAATCTTTCCTCGTTTTGCATTCCATCATTTAATACAATTTTCAAGAAACGAGAAAAAAATTTAAAGGAAAAATTTAAAGAAAAGGGAAAAAATTTGAGAGAAAAAAGAAAAAAATGTGAGGGAAAAAAGAAAAAATTTGAGGAAAAAAAGAAAAAATTTGAGGAAAAAAAGAAAAAATTTGAGGAAAAAAACAAAAAATCTGAGGAAAAAAGAAAAAAATCTGAGGAAAAAAGAAAAATTTGAGGAAAAAATGAAAAAATCTGAAGAAAATAAAAAAAAATTTAAGAAAATAGATAAAAAACAAAATGTTAAAAAGGAAATAATTTCAAGAGAAAAGAACAAGATGTAAGAAAAAAAAGTAAGACAAAAAATTAAAAAAAGAAATATTTTTGTTAGAAATATTCTTAAGAAAATAAAAAGTAGTAATCATAACGTTTTTTGTTTTAAAATACCTTAATTTTTTCTTAGGGATGAAGTTTTGATATACAGGTCATTTATTCCTTAAGAGGAATTTTTTTTTAAAGAATACAAAGAAGCTCATCAGTTAAATAAAATACTAAATTAATTTCAATTAAATGTAAATTGCGGTCATCGTATAAAAGTACCTTGATTCACGTGTTACTTTAATTTCAGTCGTACATTTTTTTGAGCGCATTCACATACGATTATCAAACAGGATATTCTATCGTACTGCTTAATACTGTACGCGAGAAAAAGACGGAAACACGATATATATCTAAACACAAGTTTATCATCGTGGAATTTGATTGAAAGCGCATTTTTTCTATAAGGTGCATTGCAGTCTTTAATCAGTCATACATTTCCGAGTTTAATTTAAAAAAAAAAAAAAAAAAAGATTGCCACAAATTTTCGTCACTTTAAATAAAGTGGGGGTAAATTAATCATCCACAAGAAATATATTATATTTTTAATGTATTTATTACAATCATTATTATATTATTATTATTCTTTTAATTCGAAACGACAATATTAATTAAAACAATTAATTAAAATACTTATCTTAATTTCAATATAAAAAAAGATCCCTGTTTTTTTGTTTTTCCATAATCTTCTACCGAAGTCACCCACAGGACTAAAGTTAATGGCACTTTTAATGATCTATGCTGTATAATATGAATAACATGAAATAAATTTGCATTTCCATAAAAAAAAAAAAAAAAAAAAAAAAAAAAAAAAAAAAAAAAAAAAAAAAAAAAAAAAAAAAAAAAAAAAAAAAAAAAAAAAAAAAAAAAAAAAATTATGGTTTGTTTCAGGTTGAAGCTCTCGAGAGAGAAAGCGTTGCAGACGCTTCGTACACGGCGATATCCGTCGAAATCTCGAAGCTAGTTATAGAATGCGTGACGCCTGAAGACGAAGGGCTGATCCATTGTGTAGGAATCTCCGGCGATAATATACAGATATCGTCGCCCACGGTACTCCATGTAAAAGGTACGCCCCTGCATTTCAAAATTACAAATTGATACCGTACGATCTTCAATAACTTTCCGTCATCTATATATTAACGAAGAATATATAAGCCCTCGCGCAGTTCGCGACGCCAACTTTTTGACGTATTGAAATTCTTGATCGTAACAATTCATTAAATTCCTTCAATGAATTCTGTAAGTTATTAAAAAAAAAAAAAAAAAAAAAAAAACATTCGCCCGTAGGGACGTGACATGTTTCTTCAAATCTGTTTTCGTTCTGTTCACGCGATTGATTGACTATATTCACATTTCATATGTTCTTTCATTAATTTGTTTTTATTCATATTTTATCAAAAGTAAAAAGGTATATGCATATACGTACGTGAATATGTACGTACGTGTGTATATATAACATTTTTTTTTATTGTCATGATTTATTTATTTTAAAAATGTTTTATTTAAATTTCTACATTTTTATTTATTTTTTTTTATTTTTATATTAAAATCAACTTTTATTATTTAATACACGTCGTCTATTATTTAATAATAATAAATTATTGTCGAATGGAATTTTAACGGCTAAATCGAATTTCATTTCAACCTCGACTTTCAGCCAAGTTATGACGATGAGACGCAGTTTCTATCGTTGATCGAGATGAGAAAACCATTTTAAAAAATATTCAAAGACTTTTTGGCATTAATGAAATCACGTTGCAATTATTCGAATGACAAAAATGATTATTATGTATTCGATAAAATGTATATATACGGCTTTCAATTGAGCGCGCAATTTTCATAACTGCGCAGTATATAGTTGTTGGCGGCCGACACTTTTCCCAAGCTCAAAAGAGCAATCTAGAATTCTGTGATAATTCGGAAAGAATTTCAATAAAGTCACGTTTTTAAAACTAGTTTTTGTAAACACCGTAGTAATTAATCGTAGATGAAATATTTCACTTATCGTGAGATTTTGCGTCTTTTTAAATTTACTGCTAAAACTTATCGATTATTCGCGGTATACGTAAGCGAGGCTCCCGAATCGAAAACACGAGAAAGTTCATCAATAGTATAAATCATTTGATAATAATCCTTCCTAAATTCGGTGTTTATACTTTCATTCATGAAATTTAACTAAATTTGACAAAAACAAGCATAAAAAAATTCACAAAGAAAGCACGGTGCATTTCCAACTATTTTCCAAGAATTAAGCGTTTCCTATTTCAATTCCATTTCTATCCAAATTAAAATTATTCAATACTCAAGGAAGAATTGAAAGAAAAAAAAAAAACATTTTCTCTATGTTTTCGAAATGGAAAAAATTTTAATGACTCAAATAATTGAACTACAATCTCATGAAATATCAGAATACAGATTGTATATTCCATTCAATTCTGCGAATGGAATTGAATCGTTATTAAATTGACTAAAATCTAATTCCGATCGTAGAATTGGATAGAATTAAATGACGTCGATGAATTACCTCGAAAATGACTGGGATTGAATATTGAAAAAAATACTTGTCTATTTCAATTCATTTCAATTCAATTTCTATATAATTTAAAATTATTCAATACTTAAGGAAGAATTGAAGAAAAAAAAACATTTTCTCCATGTTTTCGAAATGGAAAAAATTGAAAAGAATCAAATTGAATTCAACTGCAGTCTCATGAAATATCAGAATGCAGGTTCTATTCCATCCAATTCTACGAATGGAATTAAATCGTTATTAAATTTAATAAAATCGAATTAAATGACGTTGTTGAATTTCCTCGAAAATTGATGGGATTGAATATTGAAAGAAAAAATACGTCTACTTCAATTCGTTTCAATTCCATTCAAAAATCTAAAAAAAGGAAATCGCGTATTGCAGTCATTTCAATCAGTTTTCGCGTATTGAATCATCGTTTTCGATGCTTTAAATTCGATTTTAATGATGCACATTCCGTCCAATTCGTTTGAATACTTAAACGCGTTTTGCGTTGGCTAATTTCAATTATTTTTAATTATTTTTAAATGTGTCACGATGATCAATATGCAGACACTGTTTACGTATATTTTTAATATATTCATAAATTTTAGTTCATTTTATTTCAATTAAATTCTATAATGAATGAATTAAAAAAGAAAATCATTTAATCCAAATGAATTCAGAAAATGGAATAGATGTCAATAGAATTGTATAAGGTTTAATTGAATTTTAATATTAATAACGTAGGATGGACTTCGTTAAAATTCAACGAATTTATCGCAAATATGATGAAATTCCGTAAAATTCACTACAGCATAAAATATTTACTATACAGTATTCCAAAATTTAACAGAATTAATAAGTTAGTAATTTCTTCAAATTACTAAAAGATTGATGAAAATTCGTCATAATGGACCGGGATTCGAAAAGTTTCCCCTAGAATTCGTTGAAAGTCCCTAGACGTACTTATGCATTCCTGGAATAATTCACAGAATTTATTAAATAACTTCCACTTTCCCGTCGTGTTTTTCATCGACGGTTGCTCGAAAACTACCCGAAATTCGCTTATTTCAGACTCTAAAACGTACGCGGGAAATCCTTGAGTAAATTCTGCCGAAATGACTCCTGCAAAATCCCCTTTTACTTCGTGAATTCAAGTTTTATCAAGTTTTTTAGGTTTCGAATTCACATACACAGAAACATTAATACGGAATAGATATATGACTATAATAATTGCGTATACCTATATATGTACTTTGTGCATTATTCGCCTTGATCGGTTGCGCATGCAGCGTCATCTCTGGTGGCAGATAAAACTTAAAAATTCGGAGCAACAAACATTTTTAGGGTTTTTTTTTTTTTTTTTTTTACCAATGCAATTATACATATTCATTTTCGCCTTTTTGAAGTTCCATCCTTCAACACAAGTGGAGCCGCATACGCCACGAATCTATGCGTATTGTGAATAGTTCGGATTACCGACCGAGCTACACGTTTGAACTCGCATTGAAAACATAACCTCTTTCGTCTTGACCATAGTAATAAAAAGAAAATCAATAGAAATGCATATACATATATACCAATGTCGTGTAAGTAACTGCCGAATTATCTAAAAAAAAAAGTAAACGTACATTTTTGCAACAGGTAACAGTAACGGAACCTACGGAAACGACTGCACGGCACCGACACTTCCGGTGGTGACCAGGCACCGGCCGGTCTACATATCGGAGATCGGCTCGTCGATCGTGCTGCCGTGCGAGGCGACGGGGAATCCCCGGCCCCACACGACATGGGTGGACAGCGAGGGCACCTCGATAGAGGGCAGGAAACGATTCACGATCGGCGCCGACGGCAGCCTAATGATCTCCGAGATCACCTTCCCGGACATGGACGTCTACAAGTGTTTGGCCAAGTCCAAGACCGGCGGCGACTCGGCGCGATCGTTCGTTTATCCGGCAGCGAAGGTAAAGGGCCAGTTTAAACGATTCATTGCGTTAATTCAGCGATTCATGCCATAGCACGACCCACCCATAGGAAATAATAGAAACTATGCCTCGTCGAGACAAAGACTGTTTTTAATTCTTACTTTTAAGTCGATGCGGTCATGAATTTTGCAATAAAAAGAGAAAAAAAGAAAGAAAGAAAAAACGATGCTGTATTAAATATAGGAAATAAAGTTAATACTCATGATTATTTATTACCTGGCAAGCAACATGACGCGTCTTCGCCGTTCGTTCGTTTCTCTCGGTTTATTGCTCGTAATCGCGGCAAGTTTGTTCAATGTGCTTCATTTCGAGTTGTAAACCAAGCGCGCCGTACGTCCTTGCCCAGCAAATATTTCTTAATCACGATCCTTTATTGTGATAACCGTGCCTTTGCCAACAATTTTCATTGTTATTTATTCGCCACCCAGTATTTTGCACTGTATATATATACACATTCAATCAATTCGGGTAAAAAATTCAATTTCCATTTACATTTTAATTTGATTTTCTACTGTATATTTCAAATTCATCAAGTACTCTACGATATTCTTGATTATTTATTATTTATCGATATTATTAATTATTGTTTATTTATTGTAATAATTTATTAAACTATTTTATTTTGTTCTCCGTTTAACAAAAAAACTGATTACACGTCTTTTTCCAATAACCCAGATTACAATAGCCCAAAACACTAGGAGAATAAAAAATTCATTCGAGTATCGATGTTGTCGGTGATCGCATGTGGATTAAAAACAGAATTTCCGTACGAGTTAAGAAATATTTGTTTGGCATGTATATCTGTACACAACTATATATGTACATAAGCATTAAGCAAACTTTGGTGCGCGTGTGTGTGTCCTTGGAACTTTGCATCGCGTACAAGCTTATGTGTCTGGACTTGTCATGTCTTTCCCACTTCAATACATTCATACATTTGTAATGAGAAACAAAATATTAAAGGTACGCATATGATCGCCTTATTGCAGCAATACCAAAAATGAATTACTTACACACGCGTTATTAAACAACAGAAGAACAATTATATTCGATAGAATTAAAATAATGTTAAGAAAATCTTTATTAAGAAGGAATAATGTAAATAGTAGTCCTTCCTTATCTAGAAATTTTGCTCATCAATACATGTGGGTTAAGGCCTTTTAACGTTAAGCTAAGACATTGTTCGTCTTATACAAACATTGCATAAAATGGCACGTCAATTGCAGATAATTATTTCAGAATGTTTGTACGACTCTGCCTTGCCAGCCCGTACGATAATTTTGTACACGTATACCGTACTATTTATTAATATTGTACAAATACAAAATTATCGTAAGAACTGGCAATATTGGTATTGCTGAAACTAAATTATTGGCATTTCTTCAGGAGCCACTAGATTATTATTGTCATAATTCACTTCAAAAAAAAATATATTTCCAATTATTAATGTCGTCTTTCGACAAGTCAATAAAATCACACTTGTAGACAAAGTTGTACTATTCGACTATTTTCTACAAAGGTTGATTTCCACACTTCTTGAAATATAAAAACATTTCTCGACTAGGTATCTCTTCTAAGCTATTGTACGACAAAGTGTTAAAGCCAATTACGATACACGACACAAATTGAGAAAAACTAAAAATACCACGATTACAATATTTCTACAAAAACCAAACGTCTAAAACTACATAAAACAAAGCAAAAACAACAGATTACAAAGCGATCTTATAGAATAATGTCTTTAAAAGACGTTAGTAACGAGATGTCATATCACATTACGTCAAATCACATCACATCAATGTGGCTTGCATCATTTCATCTCATTGTTTAACGCATAAAAAATACACATTTACTTCCGACCACTTAACGAAAAACAAAACACCTATTTCAGGAAGCGAATGCGAGACTGCTGAACCGCCTCTAGACAAACAAATGGCAGCAGAAGTTACGCCGGCTACATCCCCAGCGATTTCTGTGTACCACTCACTCACGATGCTGTGCGAACCCGGGAATGAAACAAAAAAAAAAGAAAAAAAAAAACTGCGACGAATCATCTAGTCACTAAGCGTTGATTGCCTGTGTTTTTCTTTTTTAAGTTTGGCTAAGCAAGCACTCGATAACTTAATTGTCGATTAAGACGAACAACGTAAAACGAGATCCTTGTGTATACATTCCGTTCAGCGCGCGTATATATTATACATATGCACATACGAATGCAGTGTCGAAAGACTACACTGCGCACGTATGCCGCATTCTCTGGATATTGTTTCCGCGAAACTGTCAAACACCCTCCGATCATGATTCGAATGAACGAAAATCTGACAAATTGTTTAAGTTCTTCGCGACGTGTATCGCGGCTCCAAGGACACAAGCAAAAACAAATAATAATTATACGAAGCATAGAAATTGCGTTTCCTTAGAATCGCCGTAAATATCGCTCGCTGTGGTTCCTACGTGGACGTGTTATTGTAAAAAAAAAAAAGAGAGAGAAAAAAAACTAAATTATGTGTACTGGCTTCCTGTATTGTTAGGAAAGCTGATAAAAAAAACGAACGAAAGAATGTGAAAGATACAATAAATTATAATTTTTGCCCGAACATCAGGGTGTGTCCGACTGAAATTGTGTCTTTTTTTCCAATTCTGAACATAACCTCAAATTTTATGTAATTATAAGATAATCTCTTTTCCGATCATATATTATAAACGTTGATTAAAATTTATATGAGTGACCGCGGTTATCTAATCGTAAACTCCGAAATGGTGGAATCCAAAACGATGGTGAAATTAAATAAATCGATGATCAACGATTTTTTGGATTTGATGATGGATTTAATGGGTGGTGAATTATTAATTCAGACTTCTTCAGAAACATTTCGAAATGTTCAGGGGTTCAATCACATTTATATTTATATGTACTTTCATCGTTGAAAAGCTCGGTCAGTCTTCTTTAGGATCCTCTTGACGTTTTTAGATATTTTATATAGTATATAGGGAAAAATTTGTACAAGATCATATAAGAAGTGTGAATTTAGGCATTTCCAGGGACCTTGGACCACGTATGCGTGCCAATTCCATTGAAATGCGTGTTAAAAGGGGGTTCTACAACAGAACAGTTACCGACCTAACCTCAAAATAGATAAAGTTTAAATTAAAAATGATTGAAAGGTTTTTTCAAAATTTGGGCATTGGAAGGGTGATCCTGCATAATATATCTAAACTACAAAAAAATAGTAGTGAAATAAATTGGTACAACATTACATGCGATTTATTCGAAATAAATTATTTTCCCTTATCCGGGACAAACATAATTTATTTCGGATAATTCTCATTTAATTTTGAACCAATTTCACCGGTATTTTTTTGGAGACTGTCTATGTTACGGAGAATTACCCTTCCAAAGCCAGAATTTGAAAAAAATGCTTCAATCATTTTTAATTTACACTTATCTTTTTTCGAGGTTAGGTCGGTAACTGTTCTACTTTAAACTCCCCTTTTCTAAAGTAGAACAGTTATCGATCTAACCTCGAAATACGAAAAATGCAAATTATAAATGATAGAAACTTTTTTTTTAAATTGGGGTTTTGGAAGGGTGATTTTACATCATATATATATCAATAAAATTCCAGTAAAAATAATAAAAATTTCAGTGAAAATTTTTGGAAATAAATTATTTTTAG
>JAPYZR010007687.1:0-14522 GCA_030522945.1 Trichopria nigra | reverse complement strand
GAATGAGTGGTCAATTTTAAAAATCGGTCGAATAGATTTCCATCAAAAAATTCCCAAAATCGAAGAATCGGAAAAATTTTTGTTGGTAAATTCAATACTCAACGATCGCTAATGGGAGTACTATATTATACTGTAACGTATGTGAATTTTACCATATCTTTACTAATGCCATACGTGTATTGAAGTTTTTAGAAGTTTTTTCATATGAGTATGTATAAATATTTAATAAATTTCAATTTATGTAGGAATTCTACTGCATTTATGTGTTCCCCATATATTAGCATGTACTTTGTGCGCATATACAGAACCGCAAATTTTCCAGTTTCTAATCAGTTCTTAATAATTTTCATGAATCTCCTACAAAATTATTTAAAGCATTTTTAAGTCATATTTAATTTATGAATGTCTAGGTCGTACATTTAGGATGTCTACGCGAATGTAAAAATCCTAATTAATTATATCGTACGCGCATGCGATAGGTCATGCGCGTACAGGTCGGTAGCCTAAAACGTGGGCTACTTTTCGGGATTTCAACTCAGAGAAAGGCACTCGCATTGAAGTGAACAGCACTTGCCGCTATGTGCAATCTGTAAAATATGGTACGCAGCATCAGATAATGATACGTAACGTTACAGCGACCAATTAAATTCATTACGAAATTAAAATGCACCTAATTAAATTCATAAAAGACTCTCATTAACTCGGTAAACGCCTTGTTAATAATGCAATTTTCTCATTAGCTCGTATACAAGTTTATTCATAAACTTATAAGGCAACGGCTAAAGAGCGTCGGGCACTTTTCCTCCTCGCGTCTCGCTCTACCAGTCGTAACCTTCCTCGGCTGGAAGGTTATCGATGACCGCGAATATAATCGCGCGGTCGACGAGCGGACAAAGAACGTCGACGTATATGTATATACACAGCACAGGCCGCGAGTTCGGGCCTTGCATTCGGCTGTTGCACCGTTCCGCTGCTGTGAGCGCGTTAAAATGAATGGACGCGAGGGACAGAGCGAGAGGAACAAAAGGAAGAAGATGCCAGTGGTAGCAGCCGGTTCGGCGAGTTTTTGACCGTCTGGCGCTAACTGATGCTGTGCCACACTACACGGGCCCATGCCACCCCATACCACTCCGTCTAACCCACGCGACCCACTCCTACTACTACTGCCAGCCACCTTTCTCATCTCTCTTTTATCTTCATCTTCCATTTCTTCCTCGTCTTCTTCTTCCACCAAACGCTGCTTCTGCTGTTTTAGTCGCTGCTTCTCCCTCGATCTCGGCTAACGCTGATATTCTCAGACGTCCGCTTCTGCCTCTGTAGGTTTGCCAATTTTATGTTTCATTCATCATTGCCCCCCCGTCTTAAGTTTCAGCATCAGGTTTAGGAAATGGCCAATGCATTATAAATAGATCTTTACGCAACGTTTATGCCGATTAAAACATTAATTATAATATATTAACTCGTTTTGCGTACGAACCAGCTCCAGTTTCAAAGGCCTTATTTTTAATTGTCTTAGTTGTAAAATCATTTTTTTCCAAATTCGTCATTTTTACATTTGTTATGTGAAGCTTCTTAGTCTTGTCTTAAACGATGATGACTGAAAATTGATGTTAGGAAATTAGAATGTGTCATAAATAATCATTGGATTTCGTTACATTGAATATTAACGAATGATGAAAAATAAAATAAAAGTTGACCATCAATGAATGATCAGATGCATTACATTAATAACAATGTGCGATTCGAATATTTGTAAAATAATAAAATAACTTCCAGTAATAACATTAATTTTTCAGCGGGAGAAAATGACACATTCTCCTTAATTTTTGACATCTCTTGTATATTATTTGATCTGCTGTACTTATCTTAGATGATATATAGTCTGTCGCCCCTGCTGTGAAGATGCAACAACTCAACTGCCGTGGAACTGCAGGCGCTATGGCGAGAAGCGAACAAAATCCTCTAGTGTAAAAACGATCTATACATTTTGGATAAAGAATTCATTGAAAGATTTGTATTTATTGTTGTTTGTAAAATATCTCAAAATTAAAAAAGACATTTGAGTCGTAAGTATTCCAAAATGTGTAATCAATTTTATAAAAATAATGGAAAATCTTCCCATTATGAATCTGCATCTTTGATGGGTTACGACAATTTTCGAGGAAGTGAAGAAACTTTGTCAATGATTATGAATGGAGTACAACGTAAAATCATTTTTAGAAATGTCCTCTAGAAAAGTTTCTTACCAATTTTTCAATAACCAGGAAGGTAAAGTCAACATCCATGAAATATTTTATTCATTACTGTTTTTTCTGTTGATTTCACGTTGAAGTTTCAACTGAAACTGTAGCTAATGAACAATGGAGAAAAGCTGATGAGGATTGCTTTTGCACTTGTTTCGAGTTAAGTTATTTTTATTTTTTGTAATTGTTTTATATGAGTAAGGCCCGACAGTAATTTTTTTTTTTAAATTCATTAACGAATAAATAAAGCTTTTTTGTAAAATTTTGTAAAAAAAGATGTCTAATTTTACCAATTAATAGTATTATCTTATAGTATACCGGTTCTGATGTTCACTTTGACCGAACAGTTTAATCTATATATATATTTAACTATTATAGTTAACAAATAATTCATGAAAATCCATTTGAATGAGAATACAAAATCTTTTCATATTTCCGAATAATTAGGAATTGAAATGATTTTGATACCAAAACATTTAAGGTAACGTACATATAACGTTTTCATTTGTTCTTAAGATAATGCAAATGTATTTTAAAGAATTATAGTTGTATTTAACATAATACTCGTTCAATGTACGATATAACAGAGAACGCGAATTTATCGAACCAAGAGCATTCTGGAAAAATAAAATAATGAACACGCAATTTTTAAATGACTAGTGACGAAAAATAGATGTATCATTAACGGGAAATGGGTGCAAGCTCGAGATAAGTAATGATCGGTGAAAAAAACACGAAAACGAACTCTAGAGCTGCTTTGCCTGGAATGAGCTCCGGGGTGGAGAATGTCGAATAAAGCTAAGTTCGATGAAGTTCTGCGAATGGAGTGAGGTTTATTTTCCGCCAACCAAAACATACAATTCCTCTGTCAGACGTGCGATTTATAGTTTTAACTTTTTTACAGCTTTATATCTGTAATTCGAGAAAGCATTTTCAGAATAAGAAATATATTCGGATTGGATTTGGATTATATTCTAGAGATAATATAGTCGCTCAATTATTCGCCGTGAAAGAAAGCAGCAAATAACGATAAAAGCACTTGAATGCAATTGTGTTTTATGCCCACATTCAAAATTAATACTTATAATATATATATATATATATATATATATATATATCCTAGTAGAAAATAAGAGGAGTTTATGTCTATTTTTCGGGTCTCCATTATTTTTTAACATGGAGACCAGTAAGTATGGATAGAACAATAGAGTAATTTTCTACTAAAGTTATAAAACGACGGAAATACGAAAACTATTAAAATTATTTCTGCTGAGAATTATTGTAAAATTCTTTGTCATTCGTAAATTTTGTTGTGCAAGATTATAACACAAAATGGGCAGGCAACAACTGAAGTACATACAGGTTAAAAAATAGAAAATTATGTCATCCCATCCCTGGTAGAAATGAAAACATTTTTTAGCTAATTCTTAGACAATTCAGGTATTTACCACGTTAAAAGCATAGGAAAAATGGATAGTGTAAGAAAAAAATGGATAAATTTCTACTAGGGATGGCTATTTATTTTTTAAAATGGGGAAAACGATGTGTGAAATACTTTTGTAATGATGGAAAACCCAGGTGGAAATTGAGTCTGGTTAAGAAAAAGGCCCTGAATAGTTTTCCCTGACAATAAGTACCTAGTGCCCGGATATATAAGAATATTATAGCCCGTAACAATAATATTAATACATTTCCAAAAAACATAGCAAATGAGGTTGTGTTTTACACGTGCTCGACGGTTTCGAGGCTATATTGACAGAAACTAGACTTATATACTTGACTAGTTTTCTAATCGTAAAATCTCAGATTCTGCCTAAAAACTAGATGGCATTTACTTTATTTACTTTTACTAGAAATCGCTGTCCAGTCCCTATTTTAATTTTTAGCAATCTAGTTTTTCCCGATCGATTTTCTACCTGAGACGTAGTTTTCGTTTTCGTAAAAAATTTACACGAAGAACAATCTATAGATTAACAACACTAGACCATCTACTTAAATTGATATTGTGTAATTCATCTTCTGGAGATTTCTGCATATGAAATCTGCTGAAGCAGAATAACACTTTGGCTGTGTTTTATTTATATTTGAAAATTTAAAAAAATACGAAACATAAATTAGTTGTGTTTCAATATTATTTAATGAGAAATCATATCATTTGTTTATGCGATAGAATAATCGAAATTTCATAGTTTTAAATCAGAACGACAGATGCTTGCTTGACGTGGAAAATAAAATTATTAAATAAATATTGTAAAAATTGAGTTGAATTTTAGTATAATAACTTTAAACAATTACGTTTAAAAAATGTTTTATACACAAAGACGCGATGCATACTTTTAAGAATATATACGTCATAAAATATCATGACAGAATTTATACAAACAACAAAGTTTCAGAACTTTCACTCTCCTCGCGCACTTTGAGAACTTATTGAATTTATTAAAACTTTAAACGCTTTCCTTCTTTAAATGACTTTTTCGACTGATTGCAACGATCTCGCCGTAAAAAAGTGAGATTGAACTTTTATCGGGGCTCATGAATTTCCATGAATTTCGTTTCAGTCGAGTTTATGGATTCTTCATAGGATTGTGTATATTTTCTGCCACGAAAAATATATTTTCTAAATAAAATCATTCAAAACATTCACTTGAACAAAAAGAAAAAAATAAACTGAGAGAAACAATAGCATCCTTTGGGAAGACTATTGTAATTTATGTAAATATTACGTAATTCTATTTGTTTCCAATGAAATATTAATGCAATCCAAGTATCCTATAGTAGAAATTTATGCATTTTTTTCTTACACTTTCCACTTCTCTTAACATAGTAACTATCTAAATTGTCTAAGAATTTTGTTCATTTCTACCAGGGTATTTTATTAGTAATTGTTAAAAAAAACAATTTGTTTAGATTTCGCTTGGATGACATCTTGATTCAGCCGCAAGGATATGGACTACATTATGACCAGTCACGAAATGCTACCACGACGATATGATCGTCGGACAAGCAGCTTTAATTAATATCCAAGGAACGTTAACGAAAAATGAAATTATCTTTATACTTTAACCAATTTCAGAAAATAGCAAGTTTATAAATGCGCTTGTTAATCTCAGTTTATGATTAAGTACAAATTAAATAATTAAATAACATAATACAATCCGGGTGCAAATAATTTATTAAGCAATCAAAAATTGCTTGAAACATTAATCATTTCCAAAGCTAGATTTAGTATTTTCCCATCCAAATAGAAGAAGTTTTTTTTTCAAATCGTTCGTATTTATCATCTGTATTTACATTCAGTTCCATAAGCCATGATATACGACCCTATTAGCTAAAAGCTCGTTATTAGACAATAGTAATCCGATTCGCCTTTTTCCTCGCGGAAGCCTAACTTTCGCATTTCCGCAAAAAGTTCGATCTTCTTCAGACAATGTTAGAATCCCAAGATGGATGAAAAGGGTTTGACGTCCCGGGTCGAAACGTCGCTTTTTTCTTTCGAATGAATAAATTCTTTAAAAAAAAACAGTCCGCTGGACAGGCCAATATCTTCAACTCCCCCTTACGGCTATTCACGTGGGAGTGGGCCCTTTGACATATGGCTTCTCTTCTGACGTGGAAACATTGGCTGGGTTCCGCAGCCACTAGCAGCATACAATTGTTGACCGCTCTTGGCCTTCCACACCGTTATCGAATAATTTTATCCCTTTTCACGGCTGTTTTTTGTATCCCATCAAAAACGCTTTCGTATCACATAAATATTATTGTCTCTTATCAAGATTTTTTGCATTCTTATTAGTCACAGGGCTTAAAACAATGAATTATGGGAGAGTCTGCAGGAGGCTGTACATTATACTGCAAGAAATTACGATATAAATGGTTGCAGTTATTATCTAATTTTAGACGTTACCACTGATAATATTGCATGTAAAAATAGGTCTATAAATATGTAGTATTTACATTAAAATTAGACCTTATGGTGGGTTGTTACTTAAAAACCATGTAATTGCGAAAAATACCTAATTGTATTTTTAGGATTGGGACTGTGATTGATAGGGATATAAAGAAAAAAGATAACTGTTCGTTTTTGGGTTTGAATTATTCTTCTTTAAATAAAATCGTTAAATTTGTTATTAAATTAATGTTTAGTTTAAACGAATCATAACTTAGTTCATGAATTGTTAATTATTACAGTATCATCAAAAATTAAATTTCCTATTCTGATCTGACAGATAATCTGTTTCACCAGGATGTATGTCACCCTATACTGAAATAGGTTGATTTGATAAAATGATATTAATTGTAGATGATATTAATCATAAATGAAAATTACGAATAAATAGTTTTTGCTTTTCGCGAGGAACCCTTGCATGAAATATTGCCACGTAGTTCAAGGAACTTTGAATATATACAAGAAAGATTATTGATGGACCATACAAGAAACAGATAAACTTCTTCAACTTCAATACTAAACTTTTTCGCGCAAGTCTCGATATTGTTGGTTCTTCAGTTTTTAAAATTGCCTTTAAATTTTGAAAGTATATTTATCATAAGCGTGCTTTTAAGGATTCTACTATTATTCGTTGTTTCCCTCAATTTTAAACTAACCTAATTTTCAAGAGATTTAAACTTTAACCAAAATTTTAGTTGAAACTTATTATGAGAGTGATTTTGAATGATTTTAACATAGTTTGCTCAAGATTTTTAAGGATTTTTAACATTACCTATACCAGCCCCTAAGCTTATAAAGAAACATATTTATATAATAAATAATTTTCAGTGCGTATTCAAGGTAAAACGTAAAAGTTAATTATCCAAATATCACTCACGTCGCTTTGTCGTAACAAGGTAACAAATGATTGTACTATATATATCCAACCAGTGAAGCAGATGTTTTTAAATTAGTAATTGAGTTTATAAAACTTTCAGTTCTTGATGTTGAACTCTTTTTCTAAGATTGGTTAGACACACAACCAGCCATGATTTTTTAGTTCTGATTTGTGATGAGTTTTTACCTGATTAAGACTTAACTGTATAAGCTTATATATAAACGTTTATAAACATATTTCCTTAGATTGAAAACAGTTCAACGAAAAATATACATATCCTCCGAAATCTTGTTAGATTTAAAGGTGTAATACTCCAAATAACTAGCTAGTCCGAATTAAGTGGTAACATCAAGATCAAGATCAAAGCGGATCTAAAAAAAATGTAATTAGATGACGTTCAGTTGAATTTGATTACGTCAGCTTATATCGTACTCTCATGTACATCAACTCGAATTTTGATTAGATGTATACAACCGTAACAAAAAAAAAAATGATGTTTGTTTATTACAATAAACAAATAGTGATATTACTCTATTTAGTACAATAAGAACAATAGTTGTGATAGAATAGGTTTATTAGGGACGTTAACACACCAAGGTTACTCAACATGTCGACAATTAATATTGTCCTGAATTTGCGCTGGTCTTAGCGTGACTGGTTCAAACACTGATCTTGAACTGATTTCCGCCGAATGTATTGCAATTGGTTCTAACCTAGAAATGTTGTATCAAGTGAGATTAATTGTATTGAAATTTCTCATTCCAATCCAAGAAGTGTTAATATTAATTAACTAGAATCTTAGTTTAACATAAATACTATTGATTTCTGGAAAGCGTTTAATTACAATTTTGTAGTTATCTAATTTTACCCACCCTGATATTGCCCAATTAGCGCTAGACGTCCATTGGACGCACATGATTCGGCCAATTTTCATCCATTCGTTCATAGACGAAGTTTGGGCGAACATTGGATGTCCATATATGTATACGAATAACCCAATTAGCATTTGACGCCCATGATTCGTCCATTCTTTTGTGGACGTTAAGATATGTATGTACAAATAATGGATGTCCAGATTCACACGTATAAGGGACGTCCAATGTACGTCCAGTTTCAGTCCATTAGAAAGCTTATTTATGTTTACGTCCATTATACGTCTAATGTATGTCCATTGTATTTCCATTATCCGTACGATATGTTTCTTATGGACGTCCTCACCCGTGATAACTGAACGCACATCGGGCGTACTTGCGCTATAGGGGTGTCTGATTATTAGAAATTATAATCTAAAATGTCAACTTATAATCAACTATGCCGCCGAGTCAATTATATTGTATTATCGTAGAAATTTTGACCCTAGTAGAAATCTGTCCATTTTTTTCTTACACTGTCCATTTCTCCTATGCCTTTAACATGGTAAATATCTGAACTGTCTAAGAATTGGCTAAGAAATATTTTCATTTCTACCAGGGCAGTCATGTTTCATTTTACACTCAAATTTTTCGTTACTTGATATAAGATTTTATAGTTAATGAACCGATAGTAATATTCGCGACAAAATTCGACGAAATTCAATCTAAGAGTGTTTTGCGATTGATCGGGACACGCAAGGTCCAGCACGAAGTCGTGGCCATTTTCATCTTAGCCAATTCTTAGACAGTTCAGATATTTACCATGTTAAAGGCATAGGAGAAATGGATAGTGTAAGAAAAAAATGGATAGATTTCTACTAGGGTGCCGGTAATAATATTCCATTTTATAATTTTTGACATGTTGAGCAAATGTGGTGGGTTAACACAATAAATTGCATTAATCCAGTATACGGAAGTGTAATAGAGATAGTACATCCTTGGGTTTGTAAGCCAATGAAAAAAAAAAAACAACAAAGAAAATGATCTGATGTTTCGTCATTTATCAGACACCATCATTATTCGTAGGAAATTACAATTGATTTGGAATGATTTTGCAATATTCGGCATCAAGTATTTTTAAGAAATGCACAATGGAAATTAATAACATATTGAACTGCTAAGTCTGCAGTAAAACCCATGAAAATTCATTATATTTCATTCCAATCCAGACTTTTTCGATCAGACACACGGCTAAAGTACGGTTCACTTTTTATAATGAAATTCTCTTTATTTTCCCGACTTGGCCTCGCATGGGCATTAGCATTCTGCGGACTTTCACCATTCGACCGATCTCTTTTTTCGAAACAATTCCAGGCAACGCGAGCGTGCGAAACGTGCTGGCGGCACGGTGTGCAGAGAAGTTCGATCGACCAGCTCTTCTCTTGCGGTACCACGGTGGGGAGAAAAGGGAAGAAACGGGGTTTAAATCGTGCAAGCGACAGGCTATCGCCACTTTCAGCTGCTGATGTCAGCCTGTTAAAAGCGGAGCCTTCTCCTCGTTTCTTCCATATATGGCAAGAGAGGCCGAGGTTTGCCGAGCGAGCGGCAGCACTTGTTTGGTTGGAATTCCGGCTCGGGCTTTATGGGCGGTGTCCCAAGCTCGGGGGAACCTACCTACTTCGAGCCGAGAGAAAGAGCGGGTACCGCTCGACCTCGGGAACTCTATATACATATATATGTATAACACAGTTGCAGACCTTCGCCTGCTTTATACTCTCCTGCTTTCATGGGCAGCCGGACGCAGACGTGCAAGATGGCGCGAATTGTCGAGCCCGAGACGCAGATGCCAACGGCGCACGTCGCACGAATCGACGAGCTGACTCCCACGTGGCTTCGTCGCAGACGTGCAGTCATTTTCGATAAATAGTTTCACGTGCTCGGCCTTCACCTTCACATTCGTCACGCCATGAAGGAAATGCGGGAACTTACAATACTCACTCTTTCAACAACAATAGTCATATTCCTCGTCGCTTGGTTGACTCTGAGGAATGTGATCAGGGTTTTAATATGATGGTGAGAATTACATACTTGTATCTATTATCACGATATGAAATGATATTGAATATGATAACTCAATACCATTGTCAGATATGGTATAAAACTAAGACTGGGATGATCGAGAAGTAATGGCGTCATCGCCGGATAATGTAGTTAATTGTTTTTGGTAAGCAAAGTCCTTATAAGTTATGCGCTATTGTATGATAATCCCAGAAAAGAAAACCTTGATGTTAGAAAATAGTTCGTATAACAAAAGGTGTTATACTCCACACAACGCAATCCGTCCCGTGATGACCTGAGGAGCTCCTGAGGACGTCCGTGGTGTGTGGGACTCGTCCATACTAACGAATGATACATGCATCAGTATTGTACAGAATTATCTTTAATGTTGACTTTTGTATCTATTCTCAACCGTCTCTGAACATCTTCAGTTTCGAGGAATACACGGGAGATGTTCCCATAGCTCTGACTGGGGAAACTATCATTCACAAGTGGAAATTAAAGCAGGACTCGGAATCGTTTTCGAAATAGTTTTCCGGACTTCTGGTTGGCTTGAAATAGGCTAAATAAGATGAACCTGTGCACAGACCTACCAGACTTTAACAAAATTGAAAGTACAACCAAGCTAGGGTCTAATCGTATTTTCATTATTTGCTCTAATTCAGTTCGGTCTTTTGAGGGCTAAATCGTGGAAATTGTAAGGCTCCTTATATGTAAAGCCCATTAAACAATAGAAGTCGCACCCTAGCCTGTGTCGAGTCCAATTCCTGTTTCTGTATTCCCGCTTCACTTTGAGGAATAGGAAAAAAATGTAAAAGTAAGTTACAATATACGAAATGAATAATGTTTGTTCATTGAATGATAGTGATCCGTATGGAATAATTGTTCATATGATGGATTCATTGACTCGAGGTGAATGAGTTGTGTCGTTCTCCGAGGAGATTGGTAGACGGTCCCGTATGCCCAATGCATTGCCATTCAGTGTGACTGTCGAATGTTTTATATATTAGTGAATCGTGTATTGGACGGGGTCTACTCGCATAGCCCAGCTAATGAGTTCGTGGGCAGACCTGGGACGAAACATTGATCGGATATATGATTCAATACTGTATGGGTATTGCTATCATTGGACTACCTTTCCCTGTAGTTAAGATAATGTTGAATAATTGTATGTAACTTTATTGAAATAATTTCACATTTTCTATGGTGGGAGAGGTGGGGGTTAATATGCTATATTTAATTATAATTGTATATGCAATACGTTCAAATGTCGCCCGAATAAGGACTGATAATATTCACATCGTTGTTGGTAATGGCGCCCAACGTTGGGCACTTAAAATTGGAAAGTTATTTTTTATCATTTAGATTTTTCGCATGTCTTCCGCTCTTAAGTGTATATACATTTTGGTTAGTTTATTAACACAGTCATAGTTGATAGATTAATTTGGTTTCATAAAATTTTGTCCATTATTTCAGTCGTGTCCAAAATCTCTATAGCAAAAGTTATAATCTTTGCTTGACTTACTCAATGGAATCATCATCGAGCTTCTTGACAGAGTCTCGATCAGGATCTCAACCGATTGTAAGATGCACCACAATTGTTGCCGGTTGACAAGAATTTTCCACTCTTTGAATTATTTTACATTAATAATTAAAGCTACATCATCTATATACTTGATCACTAGCTATGCAATAATTCTTTTGAGCATTCTCCATTTCGCAAACGAAAATTAAACTCTCCGTTGTTCCCGGCAACTTTTTCGGGCAAAATCATATTCTAAAGTTTTAACTGAACTACCATCAGGGGTCAACTGGTTATTCCAGAGTTTTCCAGGCAATTCTTCATCCTCCAAAGTTCACGTAAACTTGGTACAACTTTTGGAAAGGATATATTACACTATTACGTGTATGACTTTCTCAACAAATCTAACAGCCAATAAGAAAGAAGAATGGTTCATGTACGTTGCATTGCTATATAAGTTTATTTTTACGACTCGCCCTTCGCAGTAAATATATATATATATATATTATCAAGGTACCTCAATTGGAATGTTTCCGTAATTGCCTAGAAAATACATTCTCAGCGGAAAATGCTTCTTGATGGAATTCAACCAGGTTAGAAATTCCACGCCCTGGGTGAATTCGGAAAATCGTCCATCAAAAGCCACTTTGAGTCTAAACGGATTCCAGCCTATAGATTGCTATGGATTTGTACAACTTCCATTTTCACCGCAAATTTAACATTTATCGCGTGCAAATGATAGTTTGTAATCGAAGTATTGACGCGAAATATGGAAAATATTAATTCGATATAATGTTAGATCAATGTATGTGGCTTCATTATGTAATGCACTATATGTGTGCGTAAGAGAATTTCCTGACTACTTTGAAGTGATTAATTTAAAAGATATTGATTTTAAATTATTGTTGAGTATTTGTAGTCTATGCTGCGAGATTATAGTGATCGGTTAATAAAGACTGTAGTACTTAAGTTCGTTCAACCAGGGAATGACAATTATCGATACCTTTTGTCGTCATACCTTTTGTCATTCCTATTTTAGATACCTTTTAATTCGATTTTTTTCGAGATGAATTTAAAATCAAATTAATAAATGCGATGCTCTGTGAAAGAATATTCGTCTAATATATGGCTAAATCCACGAAACTTTTAAACTTCGCGAAACAGGATTTATGATTTCAAAAGCTTCGATCTTTATTAAAAATATAATTGCTATTAAATGTAAGTTTATTATATTGTTTACGTTTATAGAATGGGTACAAATATTAGTCCATATTGTGCATATTCCGTTTGTATTACATATTTATAAGCACGAAAACGCCGAAATCTTAATTGACATTCTTACGAATTTTTGCTTCGTATCGGTGTCAAATTTGTGGCGTGAAAATGATTGAATCAATCATGTATGATCTGTATCTGATAGTTTACTTAATAGAAAAATCATTTGTCATATGTGTACCCTAAATGAAAACAAAATTATCTTGAGTCAATTATGTGACATTAGTATTTCTGATGTCGAGGCATTCTTAATACCTGATAATGTGCGGCGTAATAGCTGCCGTAAATATGAACTGTTTTTAGTACTTCATTTATTATGTAAGAATATTAGGCTATTATATATAATTAGCCAATTCTTAGACAGTTCAGATATTTACCATGTTAAAGGGATAGGAGAAATGGATAGTGTAAGAAAAAAATGGACAGATTTCTACTAGGGTAATATTACCCAATATTACGAGCACCTGAAATGTGTACAGTACAAACTGTTTAAAAAATTGCAGCTTTTCATACGGCACGTGTACAATTCCATCTATAAATTGCTTTAATATAGGGTGTGATCACTATATTTCAACATGTAGGTAGTATCACAATCAACGCACGCCGAATTATCATGTTCATTATAAAAAATTGTTATTCAGTTAAGGTAAACGTACCAGTGGCTGGACATAATGAACCTATAGCTGGACAACCTAATTAATGTTTTGCTATGTCTCTAAAGAAATGTCAAAATTGATTACGCTCTCCTGCTATAGGGTTCATGTCCAATCATTGGTACGTTTGAAATGTTAAAAATATTTTTAAATTGCTGTCCTTTACATGATATTTTCGTATTGTATCAACGTAGAAACCGTTAGTGAGGAGGTTATCTAGAGAAATTAAAAATAATAAACAGTCATTTTACTAAATGAAAATTCAAATATTTTGACGTTTCGATCCAAAGTGCGGATCCTCTTCAGAAAGCAATATAAATATAAAGATAAAGATATAGAATTATTGTTATTATTATTATAATTATTATTATTGCAGTTACCGACTTTCTATAAGGAGTTTCGCGCTTCACCTAATTAACGTTTTCAAAGAATTTCCCGTTCTCTCCTCTATATATATTTTTTTTTTTTTTTTTTTTTTTTTATATATTACGGCCCTTTCTGCCCTCTCTATATATGCGCCGATTTTTGTTTTCGCTTTAATTTTTCTAAACTGATTATTTTTAATTGTGTTGTTACCTACATTTTGCGTATGATATGAACTATTTTATATTATTAAAATAGTACCTTTATTTTATCGTTTTGTCTAAATAACATTATTTTTAGAATTTTGGCACCACATTGAATCCGCCTTTTTGAAAATATAAAATTTGACTTTGGAACCGGAATCACTGACCTCAAAAACCCCTAAGACCTACGTTTCTTCCAAACCAAGTTACCGTCAACATTTTCTCCGCCATATTCAATCCACCATTTTGGAATTACACATTTTGACGTTAGATTCATTATTGACGACCTCAAAAATGACCCTAGACCTCATGTTTCATCCAAGTCGAAATTACCTACATTTATTTAAAAACCTCGGGTACATCACAAGAATAATATTGCGAGTCCCCAACTTAAGGTCGGTTTGTAAAAATATGAATACGTATGCTCAAATGGTGTTGAAGTTCGCAACGTTGGAGTCCAACGAAAAGCATAAAAAATATATGTTATTTGTTTATTTTCCCTCCAAAATTAATTAAAAACCTTATTTC
>JAPYZR010007685.1:0-11675 GCA_030522945.1 Trichopria nigra | reverse complement strand
AAAAAAAAAAAAAAAAAAAAAAAAAAAAAAAAAAAAAAAAAAAAAAAAAAAAAAAAAAAAAAAAAAAAAAAAAAAAAAAAAAAAAAAAACAAGGAAAGGACTGAACAGGTTCGCGATGGCGTGCGGCGGGGAATGCGAACATGGATCTCTATTCAATCCGCCGTAATGCGAAAATTCGCGTATTAACATTTAACGAGCTATCGATCTCGTTTCTCGCTGCCGCATGGGAGCGACGCCATGCATATTTAAGATTTAGTATGGTCGGTTAATGGGTTTACTTTTTTAGCCCAATCAAGGGCTGAAGCGAAAAGAAATTGACCGCTTTAAAAATAATGTTGGGCCGATAGGGGTATTTGTTCTTCATCGTTGATCATTGAGATCTTTTGTTTTCCATGTCTTTGGAGGGTTCTTCCTCTTCTTAATTCTTACCTATATAAAGGATTTCTTTCTTGGGCCAAATCTCGAAATTGGCGTTGAAGGATTTTCGTTCATTGCAGTCGAATCTATTTTGTCCCCAATTTTGGGTTCTAGGGTCTCTTTTCTAATGGCAAGCCTTGATTGTACTTTCATTCTTGTTTCAAAACTATGTTCCCCTGATACTTTCCAACCAAAAGGTTTTCAGATTCTTCTCCTTTCGGTCCTTGTCATGTAATGATGTCAGGTCAATGAATCAAAGAGTAATGGCGCAGACCAAGACAATATTACGTTTAATCTCATCGAACGATAATTCTCCACTGAATTCGGCCAAGAGCCATCATTCAAATTTGAAACGTTTAACGCAACTCAACCACGACTATGATTGGTTATGATCGTAAGCGAGGTTCAATAGCTATCGACATATTACTGACAATTATCCATCTATATGTTACGTTAGGTTAGGTTAAGTTAGGTTAGGTTAAGTTAGGTTAGGGTTAGGTAATAATGATCCATCTATAGGTTCCTATATGAAAAAAAATGACATTATTCACCTATCAACTATATATTTAGTTGTCGATACCAAATTCTGTTTGTTCAATTATTCAACATTCCCTGGTTGATTCTGCCAATAGCCATACATTCGGTTATGGTACCGAAACGATACATTCATTCGAGGACCACTGCATAGGTCGAAATGTAATACTAAATGTCAAATGAACATTAAAATAACAATAATAACACATAATAAAATCAAATATCAAAAATCAAACCTTACGCCGACAAAATACCCCATCGTTATTAAATTGAGATAAACGAGGATTGTTTATCCCAGAAATATTTATATGTTGAAAAAATAAAATATATGTGTGCGAGTTCTCCAGTTACCTTTCCTTTTGAAGCCTTATTAATAGATTTCGCTTATTCGATCAGATCAATACTGGTGTTTTGCAGCAAAAAAAAAAAAAAAAAAAAAAAAAAATTGGCCACTTTAGGGGTCGTTGACCTCCAAATTCTCACACGCATGTTACTAAAACTATTCTTTCAAGGATCACTGTAGCGCTCGAAACTTAAAACTTGATATGTTTATTGTTTACGGGCTAATGTCAAGAAAAGTAATGTCGCTAAAAGTTCGAAAAGTCGGAGTCCAACGAAAATTGCAAAAAATATTTTTAAAATATCGTTTTTGAGTTCGTTGCGCATGATGAACGTAAAAAAACAATGAAAATGATGCTTTTGTTAATTTTGGAAAGGTAAATAAACAAATATACATCCGTACATATCTATATCTATGTGTATGTATATATATATAATATAGTTATATTTTTTTTAAGATTTTTTCAACGGGTTTCTATTTCAAATCGTGTATATGTGGGAAAACTTTGCAAGTCGGGCTCTCTCGATTCGCTCCAGCCGGCGCGGTTTTTCAGCCGTTTCTAAAGAATTTTTATTGCATCGCTCGCCTTTTCCTTCACGTAGTCACGTACTTTTCGAAAATTCCAATGGCCGCCGCCCGGGTTGCTCCCTCGTTCATTGTCTGCTCTAAATTTCGAAAATTATCCAACTGCACAAGAAGAATGAGCGCTTTTCCAAAAAATAATGATTCTTCTTCTTCTTCGTCAATTTTGTAACTCTCCTCTTTCCAGAACAAAGCATTGTGTGGAATGCCACTTTCGAGAGAGAGAGAGAGAGAGAGAGAGAGAGAGAGAGAGAGAGGGTGAGAGTGGTTCTCGATTATTACGCAGCATCAAGTCCAGACAATTGGCAGATTGTTCAATTGGCATTTTTGCTCGTGATTTTACGGTTTGTTCGCGTACGCTTTTAAAAGTGATGTCATTAACTCTCGTGCACTTTTAACGCACGCACTATATTACATTTCAATTCAATTAAATGTTACACTTTCAAAAATCATGCCTATACTCAATCTACAAGGTGACTCCGAAGTGACCGAATAGCTAACTTGACATATCGATTCGACACGTATATATATTGAGGTTTGACATGACAACAATAATAATAATATTTTCGATTTCATCGACAGTTGTGCATGTATTACCGCCCTTGTCGGAGGGCGAAATGTCTTTACCCCTACTTTATCCACCAATCCTCAATTTCGCAGAAGAGTGCTGGGACCATGAAATATGTCAGTTCACACCAATAAAAACCGAGTATTTCGAAAGGCGTTTCACGAAGTTTGTTGAGTTTTGTTTGACCTTTTTCCATTCTTTTTTTTTACGGAAAAACATCGGATATTTAAAAAAAAAGGGGGCGGGGGAGGGCTCGAACCGACCCACAAATTCATCAATTTCAGATTTTCAAGTATCAAAAAAAAAAAAAAAAAAATTTGAAATTTCGTCATTCAAATTTAATTGAATTCGTATTCTACATATTAAATACAATTCGTAATCGACATAATTCCGACATTGAAATATATATATACACATATTAACGTCATTTTTGTACGTTCACCGTTTGTTGAGAAATGAAATATAAGATTATATCTTTATAATAGACTTGTTTTAAATTCTCTCACCTTCGAAATCTGCGTTTTCAATGTTATTCAATTTTCTTTCGTTAAAAATGGATCGTGAATAGTTTCAAAAATATCATATTACGATGAATCTGAAATTTAAACAATTTATTACACGATATGGAGTATGATATTTATATAAATATGATGTATAATTAAGTTTCTTAAAATATTTTTCTTTGTTCAATTTTTTGTTTCACGTCACTAAATTATTTAAAAAAAAAGAAAAAAGACACTCCCAATCCGAAATGATAGGATATTTTTTAAAATTAATAACAATTACAATTACAATAATAATAATAACAATAATAATATTAATAATAATAACAATAACAATAATAATAAGTCCTCCTATTTTATCGCGTTTTATATTGACTGGTATAATCTTACGTACAACGTTTCCTGATCAAAACATTCCGTATATATGCACTGAATGATGACAACTTATAAGAAGCATTATGAAACGTGTTTACATACATACGCATGTACGACACTATATAGTCGAGTAAACAAATAGTACATATTTTGTAAATAGAAAAAGATGCGACTGAAATTCAAACGTGCATTGTATAGGTATTGTATATATGGATAAACACGACTTCGAAACGCGACTTCGAAATTGTATTACTTGTGTATGTAATCGGTTTTAACTTAATCAATTACATTTGTCACTTGTTTAACTTTACCATTCGATTATTGTTCGTTGAAATTTTTATCGAAAACGATTGTGCAATAACGAGTTTTTCGCTTATAATAATTTGCACAATTTTTAATCGATGTGACGATTGCACTCTTCTCTTTTCCATTAGTGGTTATATAATTATGTAATAATAATAATGATGATTACGTAATTTCAATCCAATAAGTGATTTTTTTCCAGTGTATTATTACGGAAAAACAGTCGACACGATCAAGCCAATTTTTTTAATTTATCGTGTGCAAGCAATAATTGGGCATTGTTAGTCCTGATCACTTTGGTATAAAATCTAATATTTTGAAAGTTGTATTGAAAGAATTGAAGATGACGATTACTGCGATAACTTTATTTTAGTTTTGGGCACCTTTATACGATTGGTTCTAATAAAAGAATTTAAAATAGACGCTAAAATTTCAAAAAAAAAAAAAATATATATATATATATATACTATACGATGAATCGATTAAGATAATGCCTTAACTTAATCATTCGATTAATTAATTAATTAAGAACTACTTGATTAACAGTAATATATATATATATATATATATAAATATATGGGACATTCTTTCTCAACCGGACATCCCTTCCTCGACAAAATTCATTTATGCCAGAAAAATTCTGTTTGCGCTTAAATTTTAGCTTAATATGTCAACTTTCGGATGCCTTATGGCCCGTTGTAAAATTTCAAAATGGCGCACGCAATACTAGGCAAATGGAATACGAAAAGTCCAAAAAAATATCTGTCAAGCTTGTAAGAAACACGGAATGAACACTGAAGAAAAAATATAATAATAATAATAATAATAATAATAATAATAATAATAATAATGATAAGAATGTCGGTATCATCGATGATGATGGTGACGATGATGAAAAAAACCTACGAACTTTTATATTTACTTCATAATATTACATTTGTTACGTTCAAGTTCAACGATGCAACGAGTCAAGGTCAAGAGAGGTACATCATAACAATAAAGATCACATTATTATTGTTGACTTTTAATAAATCGAATTAAATGAATACCTCTTTACAATATAAATATTCATCAGTGCTTATACAACTTGAAATGTTTGGAAATTCGGAAATCTGGATACTGTATGCTTGGATGGTTGGAAACTCTAATTATTCAATGTGTTTTTGACAATGTCGTTGCCGTTTCAAAATCATTTTTATATGAAAACTTGTTTGCAACAAGAATTTATAATTTGTTAGTACAAAAATGTATGGTACAACAAAAATTGAAAATTGAAAATCATGACAAATATTTTTTTTCTATTATTGTATTTGTGCAATTAGTAACTTGTTTTGTAAATTATTTCATAATTAAGTATTATTTCATTTAGGCAATATCGGTTATTTTAAGTTTCATTCGTTTTTGAAAATCTTTCAAGATTTCTGACTCCAAGTATGCCATCAGTTTGTCTCTGTATACAGAACACCAATATGGCTACCAACTAATGAAATTGAAAACATGTCCAGCTTTCTGACTTACAGTTCTCCATTTTCTAACTCTGGATATTTTTCGCATTCAAAATGGCGGATCTGCTGCAAACATCAGAAACAAGAGAATAATCGCTATTTACTCGTTGTTCCTCAATTGTAAAAAAAAAGCCGCGACAAAAACAAACATTTAGTTTATAAAAATTATAAGTCGTAGAATAAAAAAATTAGACTAGAATTTATTACTAAAAAAGACCCAATAACATCAAATTTCGAATAACGATTGCTACAATCCTTGAATAGAACTGTTGTTGTAAACGATGATTAAAACACAGTACCACATGATCGTTTCTCGAAATGTCTAGATCCTGAAAATTTGAATTATTAAAAAAAAAAGTAGCGTTATTAATGGTATATATAAAAAAAAAAAAAAAAATAACTCTGACTCCATCGTTTCCACTTTGTGAATTTTGTCAACTCTTGACGTACGTATAGCTACAGTCGAAGATAATATTTCGTTTTTACCGGTATGACGTGGACAGGTGTTTAACAGCTGAACGAAGATAGGTACGGTGTGTGATTTTGCAAATAGTTGCAGCCGTCAAACATGAAATCGTAACATCTTTGGCGAATTTTCTAAACGTCGAAAGTTTCGTTTTACATTTTCTCGTCTATCCGAATAATTTCTTGGCAATGCTAAAATGACAAAAACAATCGTTCAATCATTACACTTGTCAAATTGTCGATTTTCATTAAAAATCTTCAAAACATTCACCAAAAGAAATGCCAATCGTCTTATACATATACTTATACGTATATATTATATAAATTAAGTACGAAGTAGCATATAAGACAAAGAAAAAAAGAATAATCGCGTCATTTCCTACCTTTTTATACCCAAGTGTTATTACTACGATGTGATATCGAATTATCAAGATTATCATAAAGATAAAAAAAAAAAAAATGTACCGAATGTCGAAAAAATAATCGAGATATTATTTCGGATAACCATCCTTTAATTTTGAATCAGTTTCAGCGATATTTTTTCGATGATTGTATATATGTTATGCAGAATCATCACCCATCCGAAGCCCAAATTTTGAATTAAAAAAAAAAAAAAAAAAACGTTTCAAACCTTTCCTATTTTGAGGTTAGGTCGGTGTAACTGTTCTACTTTAGAACCCCCTTAAAACAGTACACAATAGTTACAATCAATGATCACTAAGCAAGAAAGTTAGTGGCGCCATATTCCACTATATTTATGGAGAGTAAATCCAACTATATCCATGTGATGATAAGAATTTAGAAATTTGATAATTGCGATTTAACACCTGCATACACTCTCCACAATTATGTACTTGAAATTAATGAAAACAAACAAAATATAGTTCAGAAAAGAACAAAAGAACAAACAAAAACACAATAAAAAAAAACATTAAACAAAGGAATGCAAGAGAAGATCACAATTACGAAATTATGATGGAAAAACTAAGAATTGACGCACAATGATAATTCAAAGGCTTCGATACAAATCTATATATACTTTGGCTCGTCATTTTCCAAAGCCTTTCTGAAAACCTATATATATATACACGGAGAAAATATCCTCTTATACTCCCCGCAAATACCGAAAAACCAATAATATTTATTGAATCAACAGAATCGACAATAAAAATTCCGAAAATACGCCCAAAAGCACGTTCTCTCTTTTTCTTTCTTTCTTTCTTTTCTTCTTTTTTTTTTTTTTGCTCAAAAGTCCGCGCGGTCCACCCCAATCAATTACCGCATTCTCCTACTATACATTCTCTGTCTCTCTCAATCTTGAAAAAGTCTCACACCCACAAACGGGTCTCGCCTTTTGTAAAAGGCCGATTTACTCGCGCACAAACCTCGTAAACGGCATTATTCACTCAATTTCGTCCAATCCCTTCTTTGGACGAAGCGCACAGACGGAATTTTCCAATTCTCTCTCTCTCTCTCCCTCTTTCACTCTCTCGCATGCATTTCTAAACTGTCTTCGAAAATTGGGTCGACAAATGAAAATAAACCCCCCGGAAAAAAAAGGCGCCCTCGTTATGGGATTTCGTCGTCAAAGGGCCGTGCCGCGCCCCTTTATGTTCCCTCTTTCACCAAAACCCACCATTTTTCCTTTGACGATTTTCTTGGTCCTTTCGCGGCCCTTTTGCCTCTTCTCGCGCGCGCGATTTCACACACTCCTTTCTCTAAGGACCTGTGCTTCACCGCTTTTCTCTGGAGAGCGAGAGAGATGAAAAAGGGGGAGAGGAATTCCTCCCGAAGAATGATCGTTAAAAAAATGCAACGGAAAAAAAAAATAAAAGAAAAAAGAAGAAGAACCATCGCGGAAAGAAAGAGATGAGATTATCGACGTTTTTTGTATATATACGTCTTAATATGGCGCAACGTCGCCTCCTCGTTTCCCTGCAATTTCCTATAGGTATATATACACGGGGACTTCCTCCTCCTTTATCGGCAATGGCCCACCCACGAATCGAAATTGCACAATATAACGCACCGCGCGTTCATGCATTTATGCATGTGTTTCTCTTTCCTCGCGATCCTTTCTTCTTCTTCTTCTTTTTTTCACCTTGTAACTTGTAACGCTCGGCGGAGACGAGTCCACGGGCGGCGTCGCGCCTAAATCGGTTAACTTCGTTGCCAGTCGGGGCCCCGAGTAGAAGAAGAATAAGACGAAGAAGACGAAGAAGAAGAAGAGACGACGATGGCTCTTCCATGGCGAAAAATGCAAAAGGACAATGGCGAGAGAAAAATTCAGTGCCGGCAAGAAACGTGGAAAACGACCTTCCTGACGGCTCGCTATATACATCGCGAACGCGCTTGTATATGTATATATATGGGGCATTCCACGCCATCGACAGTCCAAACCTTTTTGGTGACATTTTTCGATCAGCTTGAAATTTTCGCTATCAAATCGTAATTACTGTACCAAATTTCAGACCTAAATTTTGATCCGTTCCAAAATGGCGCTGTGAGGTGATGTTTTGAGCGTCGATCAAATCAAAAGCACGAGTATATATGCTGCTGCGACGCGATTGACCGTTATCATTTCGTCAAACAATGGATTAAAATCGAGCAATGATGGAGCAGAAATTAATATCATGGAATTAAAAAAAAAAAACACATTTTTGTTTATCCACACGGAAAACATGTATTATTGTCGTGTCAACCATTCAGTGGTTGTATCGACCATAGAAATTATTATTGGGTTAACCAAGGGAATGGTTGTTTCAACTATAGTAAATGGCTGCCGCAATCATTCTTTTGAAAAAAAAAAAAAAAAACAAAAAAGAAAAGAAAAAAAAAAAAAAAAAAAAAAAAAAAAAAAAAAAAAAAAAAAAAAAAAAAAAAAAAAAAAAAAAAAAATGACGTGTAAAAGTTCCAAATCATATCTGATAAAATGTAATATATACTTTGTCGTGTTTCGGCCTCTTGTTAGAGTCTTCAGATTTTATTATTTAATATTTTTTTTTTTAGATTTGGTTTTTTTGATAATAAAAAAAAAAACTCAAGTAATTTGATACAATTACGTCAAGATCACTTCGTTCCTAACATTTCGTTAGGAAAGAAAGGTTTTAACTATATATCAAAGGGGTCCAAATTTTATAATGTAAAAAAAAAGTGTCGATGAACAAATTGAGACATTTTATAATTAACAAAAATAAGTTAAAAAAAAACAGAGACAGAAATTCGTTCCCTGAATTAAAAACGAAACAAATATTACAAATCAAATAAGGAGGAGGAATAATCGTGATGGGACAATTCTATATCGACATCTTTTACTACACCACCCAACAACCGACAGATAATGTATATTTTGTGATGATTTCACAGGCAGTAAAATGCTGAATACCTTTGTTATCAAGATTATATACTCCGACAATACTCAGGGTCAATGTAAAAGCTGATTATGACGCTGAAAATCACAGCCGAGTCACAGTCGAGTCTAAATCCAACGTAATATAATATTAATCTTAATATTTGTTACAATTTTATCTTGGTCCATGATTTAAAATGATTTACTCGAAGGTTAAAACGAAAATCGTTTTGATTGTTTGAAAAAAATTGTAGTAAAACTACCACTGCTACTACTACCTTCACTACTGGTACCTTTACTACTGCTATATTTACTAAACCGTTACTACTACTACTACTACTACTGCTACTACTACTGCGAACTCTAATTCGAGATTACAGACAAATAATATTCACACAATTTGATTTATTCAAAATAATTTATTTGAATTAAATTTATATCAAATAAAATAAAAAAAAAAAAAAAAAAAAACAATATGTATATATAATTACGCATGGTTGCATATATAAAATAATATTTATTTTATAGTTACGTTTATACACACATACGAACGGTCTAAAGTCCGATTGGCCGTAATATTTTCGAAATTTGTATACACAAAACAAAATTTAAAAAATCATAAAATTTTCATTGAAATGGATGTATCTTTAAAAATATGCGATTTACGAAAAATGCACATATAAAAGTTGCAGCCTTGAAACAATTTTTTTTCAGTAAAAAATTTTTGCCCAAGAGTTTGTGTGAAATATAGTCGAAAATACACGACAATAATTTTCTTTTGTCAATATGTCAATATGTCGTTTATTTTATTGTTTATGTATGTATTCATTACATTTCGTTACATTGTACGCCATATAGTGTCAAAAATTAACAAATCGCAGAAAAAAATTGTTAAATCGTATTAAGCAATAAATAATCAATTAATAATTATACAATTTTGTACATTTATAATTATATATAAATATATAATACTTATAAATTATATTTGATGATATAATATATATATATATATTATGCATTAAAAGTCATCAAATATCATGACATTTTTAACCGTCTCTCTATATATATATATATACATATATATATATATTATTGTGTATACTATGACAATTGTTCTTGTGTCTCGTACGATTAATAAAATTTTGTAAAGTATCACCTGACGAGAAAGCGACAATACGATAAACGTGCGAAGTTATAAATTATATTGTTTCCCTTTTTTTAATTTTTACTGTAGGGGGGGGCGGGGGGGCTGGACAGAAAAAGGTCCTTTTATATATTAATACCAAAAGCACACAAAGCGATCCCATAGAAGAAAGAAGGTGGCCAGTCTGTGGAAAAGTAACCGTGGGGAAAAGTCATCCTAAACAATAATAAACCTTAATTATACGACTCCCGAGCCGGCTAATAATTCGGGTAGATAAGTGGGGGTAATTGCCTCGGTAACGGGCCGACAACTTCGAATTTGTCAAAATCGTGCATTCACACGGGCAGCAATAAATGGCCCTCATAAAATATCTTCGTCGTTACATCATTGTACAACCTGGGAAAATTCGCCTCAAAACAAATAAACACTTACACGCAGGGCCATGTTCACGTGTAATAAAGTACATATTCCTATAATTATACAAATGAAACAAACAAATAAATACTTCAACATTTTTTTTAGGGAACTTGAGAATAAAACGATGATTTGAATGAGTTCTTTTAAAAATGTAATTTTCGAAATAAAAAAAAAAGTAAATGTAATTTCGATTAATTGAAAGAAATGGAATTTTTTTTTAATTGTTTTTTTTTCAATTAAAAATCATTAAAAAATTTTTTTTTTATTATTTTAAGAATTTATCAATTTAATTCGAGATTATTGCTATTATCAAAATTATCATATTTTGAGATGAAACATACTTCGAAATCATAAATATAATAGAAATGATAATTCACGATAAAAATCATACATTGTTCATAAAAATACGGATAAAAATAAAACATTTTTTATGAAAATGCTCAATAAGCTTCGAAATCCATTGTTAATAATAAAATTACTAAATAACTTAAGCCATTTCGTCCTGAATTTTTTTTTCTTTTTACATGAACTTCCATCAATTCATTCTCAACTACTGCCATGGAGCAGTCGGGGTCCAATTCATGACATTATAGGTCATTTAGTAAATTCGTTTTTACCCTTTAGAAGTTGCAACACATATACTACACCCAAAACAAAACACTATTCACCCAGTTTCAACTCCATTTTCAATACCGTTAATTAATTCACCAACAATTTTTCATAAAATATACCCAACCATGCTACTTTTACCCGTTTAACTAAATTCCAACTCGTACTTTTACATCGAAAGTGCCTCTCTATTGATGAAAGTTTCTACTCGAAAAAACACATTTTTTTTTATCTAAAAAAAAAATCGGGGGGTTGAAATTTTTATGTTTTGTATTTATCAATAGCTTAGATCGTTGCAGTGACCTCAAGAATAGTCGATCGTGCCTTTGGCTCTTTCTTTCTTCTTTTTTTTTTATGGCAGCAGCAGTCGGGTAACGAATTGCTGGAAGTTGAAGCAAAAAAATGTGCCATATTTCAACATGGAGGAAGTGGGTTATATTATCGATATAAAATGTGCATACATATAATATATATAGGGTAAACCAGACAGTAGTCGGCCACCCGACAGTAGTCGGCCACTTCGCAAATTGTAGTGTTTAATGTTAAAATTTATAGGTAAAATTT
>JAPYZR010007682.1:0-10315 GCA_030522945.1 Trichopria nigra | reverse complement strand
GAGCGTATCTCACCGTATCCGACATCGCTCTCTCAGTGGTCGCGGGACTTCCTCCCATAGACCTAATGGCAGCTGAGAGGGCCCAAAGATACCGTGAAGTTAGGCGTACCGAACAGGGAAGCGCCGACGACGATAGAGGCCACGGAAAATGGTCGAAGGAAACCATAGACGAGTGGCAACAACGATGGGAATCAGCATCCAAGGAGCGATGGACCTACCGTCACATCCCGGATGTAGCGGAGTGGACGAGTAGAAGACACGGATTCGTCACAGTCCACCTGACCCAGGTGCTTACAGGACTTTAATCCTGTTTTAATTGGTAGGTGTAGAATTCGCTCTTCTTCTATTTCAACATTTCCACTATTGGGATATAGTGTTCAGAGGAGTTGGGTTGAATTTTGACTACATTACACTATACTACTACATAGGTACTATCTTAAGAGTGAAGTTGCTCTCAGTAGTGATTTTTAGCAGTAATCTTAATAGGTTAATGTTTTCAACACCTTGTACAAATATTGGTGGAGGTTTCGGGATTTTCGGGCATCTCTAGTCGACACATCACTGTTGTTTTCGTCTTCGTGTCTCATTTCGTTCTCATTACAAGTTCCTAAGATGTAGTGGTTTGGACTAACAAAAGGTTTGCTTAGCCAGTAGTCCGTTAAGTTGCTGGGAGCGGGTGGGGGTCTACGTTACCTACGTATAATTCTCCCAAGATTGCTATAAAGAATAAATGTCTACGTACGCAAATAAATTACAAATAGTTTAAGATATGCTTTCGGATTTTAATCACATTGTGATTTGATTAAAATGTATGTTTAATTGTCATTTTTATTTTAGGAATTCATTGACATGCACGTACTGATTTGTAATAATCGGAGCTACGACAATACATATTTTCTTACGTCAGTAATGATTAAGCAAGTAATAGAATAGAAACTTAGTAGGAAGCGGGGAATCCTTATATTTTGTCGGGCTTCTTCTGCTAGCGGCATGCATATTGTCAATAAAAGAATGTTTTATCTACCGAAAGATGGTCGTCATATCAGTCGGTTAATGTCTCAACGGTAATTCTGAACTATTCATATAGGAAAAATACGATAGCAGGGGGAGTGGGGGGGGCTGAATATAATACTTTAATTTTTTATTCGTTCCGGCTTAAGGGAGAAGTTTGAAAATAATCATTATCAAAATGATACACAAAGAAAAAAGAAAATAAATAAATAAATAAAACAGTACGACTGCAGCATAAAATAGAAAAATACTTGTTCCTTTATTCCATGTGCAATTTAAAATCTTCTATTATTTTCAAGTCACAAAACAAAAATACTATGAACAATATTGATTGATTACTGTCTTACTATTGAGGGGCTGAATGCAATAAATCACCCTTCACTCAGAGTGACATTTCTAATTAAACCCTGGTAGAAATTTTGGAAATTCACTAAGTCTCATTAAAAAAAAAAAAAAAAAATAATGACAATGTAGAGAATAATGAGGCGCAATTTTTTCTACTTTTTTTTTCAGTTTTTTTGCAGATTAATCAGTTTTCATAAAAAAAATTGACTGAATAAATGTTTTTATCGCTTTCAATAACATTTTTAAGCACATTTTTAACAATTTTTGTCGAAAATGTATGAAATTTATTTCACGTGTTTAGTGTTAGTTTAAAGATGGTTAAAAATACATAAAAATTACTTAAATTGTTTATTGTGTAATTATGTTTAATTGAAAATTGAAGTCGAGGGAAATAATTGAGAACTTCAAATTTTCAGTAAGAAAGTAGTTAAATAATGTCAAAGGAAGTTTTTTAAACAAATTTCAGATCAATTCATTGAAAATTTTCGAGAATGTACACAGACATTGCGCTCCTTAGACGATGACAGATCGTTTATATTTTATGTATATTGCATATTATTTATGTAGTATGAATGGGAAATGTTAAAATAAATAAAAATGGCGAATAATGAAATATTTAATAAATGGTCAATGTCATATTTAAAGTAGAATAGTTATTTAATGATTAAAGTGATAGAACAATAAAAAATAATCATAAAATCAAACCACGAAAATCCGGTCGCATATATAGCATAACCTATATATTGAATGAAACCAGTAGAGCATTTCACGCTTGGGGAAAAATTGGAGATGCTGGAGGACAGCATTAGACAAAAGGTATCATAGTTGTACCCTTTTCCTAATCCTGTCCTCCAGCATCTTTCGATTTTTCCCTAAAACGTGAAATGCTCTGTTGCAATTGGCCGCGACGCCCAATATCTTTCAAGGTGCATATTACCAATTTTCAATGAATTGATCAGAACATTTTTTAAAAACTTCTTCGACATTAACGAGCAACTTTCTCACTGAAAATCTGTTCACCATTAAAGTTCCCTCGGCTCTTTTTGTTGTCAAAGATCGCATCATACTCGTTTTTCGTCTACTTCTAAACAAATATAATTAAACAATAAAAACTGTTTAAGTAATTTTTATTGGTTTTTAGGCATAGCTAGAGTATACTGAATACGTATACAAAAATTCAAACGTTTTCGACAAAAATTCACTGACATATTTATGTTATTGACAGCAATGGAAACATTTTTTTAGTTTATAATTTTTTTTTATAAAAACTGTTTATTGTACAAAAAGGACTGTAAATTAAAACAAGTTGCGCCTCATATTATTGATTATATCATTTTTAAAGCGTATTTTGAGTGTATATATATAGTATATATTTTTTAAGGCTTGGAGCTTTTTAAATAAATGATTTTCTATTTGATAATAATATTTATATAATATTTGAAATGAATTATGACTCCGACATTCTAGAAATCTATATTTTTGCGATTCGAACGAAACTTCTAATGTCGGAATATTAAATGTACTATCACAGAAAAAATGCGAATTTTTAAAATAAAGTTTTTTTAAGTATGAAAACATGTTACGAAAATACAACCATATAAGAGTAAAAATGAAAGAATACGATAAACTTAAAAAAAAATGATTCAAGGAAAAGTTAAGGGCTCCGCGCCCTGGACCCACGACGCGCAGCTCGCTTCACTCGCTAAATTTAATAAAATGGTGACTGTTTTATTCAGTATGAACTTCAGAGTATTTTGATTATGTCTTAATTAATTATCATGACTATAATATCGTTAATAAATTGAGGAGTACATAACATTTCTTATAAATTTAGCACATTTCTATTTGTTGAAAATCGGATATACGTCGAGTTCTAATTGGGCGAGTTATAAAAATCGATAACTAATTGACGTGGAATATATTTACGAGTATTTAGTGTACTTATTCATGATGTTCCTCGATAAATTTAACAAGATACAATTTTTATAATTTTATTAAATTATTTTATATATGATTGTGGACTATAAGATTTCGACTACTATTAATTTAAAAAACATTAATTTACAGTCAATTTAAAAAACTCGACAACCTTTAGATTCGATATGTTTCAGCACATTGGTGCCATTAATCCATTTTTTTTAATACTAAATTGATAAAGTCATACGAGTTTAATTTTTTGTATATATTTTCTATGCGTAGTAACGTATTACGATAAACGAAAGAGTATTCAGAAGTATGCAAGACCAAGAAATAGGATGGAGAATTATAAAGAAGCATTCATATTGGACTCAAATATATACTTTTTTATCATTCCTAATTCAATTTCTTGTACTTCAATAGTTTTTGTTTACTGAAATACGGCTGGAAAATTGTTATTAACTTTTTAGATATTTTATAGACTAAAATATGAACATTTGATGAAAAAACAGTGTCATTTTTTCTTGACTGACAAATTCAAATTCAATATCGCTCCAACCTATGATATAGAGGTCGAAGTACAAACTATAAAAAACCGAATAATGCAGCCTTTTCAGATAAATACAAAGAAAATAATCGCAAACATTGAATAATTTTTGAAATGCAATGCTGCCGAATATTTATATACAATAGCCTCCTTATTAGGTCATATACATATAAAATTATAATATTTTTATATTATCAACATTCGTCAATAATTGTTAAATTTGTATAATTTCAATTTAGGCCGCATACACGAATTTGCAAAAATTTTTATTGATCAAACTGTGATTCTAATATAATACAGATAAGTGATCCGATAATCGTTAGACACTCACAGACACACATTTTTTAATCTCAGACTTATAAATATATATATTAGAGCTCGCTATGCTATTGCATTAGTTAAACATTTGTTAAATCATTTGTAGACAATGTCCATTCAGTTTGTGAATCGATCGATTACAGTCGTGTGTGAATGGCAAATTTAATATTCACTGAACACTAAAAACATGCTACTTGAAAGACAAGTAGCGCTACTGGAATGCAAGTGTAATACTCCGGTGATTCGGTATTCAGCGAGTGATGGCATTGCAAGATCCACGATTATAAACCAAACATCTGTGAATTCTTCCAGTGCCAAGACCCGCCACAACCTACTGGAAGATTTGGTGTCCTGTGGCGTTTCCTCTTCATTTCTTACCTATCTTTGTAAAATGTATACTTAATCATAATTGTCCAAACTGGTTTATAATATAATATATAATATCTTCTGATAGCAATATTAACCATTCTATTTAATTTTATTGGTACACATTTAAAAGATTAGTTTTAATTTAATGTTGAGAGAGGGACCGTAGAACATGTAAAATAAGTTATAACGGTGAAGACAGAAGCGCTCAGAAGGGTCTCTCCCGCTCTGCCTTGCTCAATAAGATATGAGTAACACGCGAAGCATATTAAACCGAAACTAATGTATCGAATCAAACGATTTTACGATTTTGGCAGCACGTTGCGTTATAAGTGATTTCGGTGCAATACCGGCGAAGGCGATAGCGACAGCTGTTATGCTGACATTGTCGAGTTTTATGAGTGCATTAATCACTAGTCTGGACCCTATAACAGAAGATGATGCGATGGGATGTGCGTCAACACTTCGACTGAAGTGTTGGCTTCAAAACTGGGGCGCATCGCATTGCAAGGTAGTGAGAAACTCCGAGGTGGTCATAGACGAGTTAATGCGACTGCGCCTACTGCCGATGTTATAGCAGATACGTACGTAATGTTCTTGATACCGCTCCCCTGGGCGCCGTCGCTGTTGACGTTCAACCCCCTTGCCTCGGGTGGTCTGCGGAATACTACCTCACCTGCAACCTGCAGGTGTACTTTCAGAATAGTTCGATTTTGTAGTAATAAATTACATATACTATTAGCCACTTGAGATGCATTTGTTCGTGCCGTAAGGGGAAAGATCACTATAACGCCAGGTGGTTTTATCAGGTGTCATCTTACGAGTAGCAGACTTTGCAAATAGGTCACGTTCTGGGAAATAATTTTAGATAATTTTGCAGTATGAATCATATACTAATCTTTATTCTAATCTTTGACTCGTTGAAAAATAAGTTGATATGCGTCTCCATAACGTTTTGGGATTTTTCTTTTGGTTCATTTATTATTACTCTACTCAGAAGTGATGGGAATGTAATTTTCTATAAATATTGTGTACATGTATGCGCTAAACGTAAATTTAAATATCTAGTCTAACTTTGACAGAAGTATGAAACTGCGCTAAAAAATAAATGTTATGAATTATTATCCTAAAAGAATTTATTATCCTATATATTTGTCTATGATTCTGGAAAAATTGTAAAATATCCAATTTGATACTTGAAAAAGTCGATAAATTATTTTGTAATAGTTCATACAAAGTTTATGATGCCTTTTATAATGATCTCAAACAAGATATTGTAGACGTTTTGAGGACAATTCTACAAAATACACATAACTTCACTATACTAATACAAAAAAATCCTTACTATTGCTTTAATTAATTTTCTAATATGAGTTTAAATAATTTTACAGAACAATTTTATGATTCCTAAAATTACTATAATTATGACATTTTTCTGTAAAATTAAAAGTACTAATTTTGTAAATTAAATATACCATTATTCTTATTTTGTATAAATTTTTGAACCAATATTTTTCCTTGCATAGTGAATCTGCAAGAAAGTAATCTTTTAATTTTGGTAAGCAGAGCTCCATTTAAATGTTCTGTACCATTCTATTATTATTACTATTATTAAAAGTTAAAACCTTTTTGCCATTTTAGTTAATTCGACTATATACAATTTTACACAATTTAGAAAAGTAAATAAAATTTTAAAGGTCGAGTTATAATTTTGTAATGTATCCTAGTGACTGTTATAAGACTGAACATTTTGACGAATACTCAAAGCTACTCAGATAAGCTTTTTCTCTAAAATTATTACAAATCTTAATCATACAACAAATTTAACGTTTTCATTCATTCTAAGAAATACATTTAAATATTAAATATTATAGTAAATTGTACGTTACTAAAACAAAATTCATAAAATAAATATAAAATATTCGTAGCCATATGAAATATAAGAATATAAAAAATACGTAAAAATACTAGCTTCGACGTACGCGGACACCTCCACACCTAATCTCTCTGTTATTAAAAAACCCATATAAAAGAGATTTTTTTTGTTTAGTTAATATTGAGTAATCTGGTATTTAATGCAAAAGGATAAATGACATTTTTTTCTTCAACGCCAAGTTCGATTGCTCTCATACGGCTAATTTTAAGATGTCCTCGAAATGGCTCTTCCCGCAATTTATTCAAGAAAATATCGTACGGAACATGTAAGGCGAAATGATCTCGTACAAGTGAGGAGTTTGTTATATAATCTAAAATAATCTAAAATTTTTTTACTTGTTTTTCTTTTTATGAATGCCGTGTTAACTAACCAAAGTAAAGAAATTTAGATTTATCATATCAGAAAAAGAGCGAAGAAAATATTTTAATTTATTTCTTTGCAATAAATACTATATAGGTAGTATACTATACTACTTAATAGAGGAAATATAGGATATTTCGTTGACAACTGTAAATCTCTGAAAAAAGATTTCGTTTCTCGACTTATATTCTCGATCATTACGTTTTGAAATTATTCCTCGCAAATCTAACATGATTAATACTATCACAATCTTTAAATACAAGTATGTATAATAAGTTCAATATCCATTTTATTTTAGTTATCATTCAAACTCAATGATGATTCAAATTTTACATATAATTTATATACATTTCGTGAATTCCATATTAACCAACGATTTGAAGTAATTTAGATTTATTATATACTAGGCCTTAAGCGAGAATCTTTGCACTTAGAGTCACCGATGCTTATCGCAATGGCCTCTACAGAGGCCCCCTCCGTTATAATCGGAAGCTGATTGCTATCAGGAAAATGGAGGAGGGACGGATAGCAATACAATCAGCTATCCGTCAAGTGCCATAACATCGGTGTAGGGCCTTTCGAGGCTTCGGCGGCCTTCCCCGAGTAATGCCTTACGGCGGTTCCGGGGCAAGGACAAAACAGTCTTTTGCGGCGGTGGTTTTAGCGGATGAGAGCTCCGCACTTCTGCTGGCACCGGCCATCAAAGACGGCTGGTAAAGATTTCCATCGTCGCGTCGGAAAAAAAAACATACTTCCTCCTAAACCTGGATAATAATAACTTTTCTAATACCTTCCCCGGAACTGAGTGCAGACATACAGGCCTGTGTGCTCTCGGATCTTTTTCTGGATTCATTAGAAGGGCCATGATGGCACTTTCTTTCCAGACTCTTTCGACAGGCGTTGTATATTTACATAGTTGTTCCCCTATTGCGGCCCAGGCCCTACGTAGGGCAACTATTTCTGTACGGTCTAGCCCCGGAGCTTTCACACATTCCAAGGACCAGATAGCCTTCATTATCCACTTTTCGTGATCAAACGAAAACGTTTCCAACTTTCTCTCTTCGCATTCCTAATGTTCTTTTTGTAGCCTCTGTATGAGAGTATGAAGGCCGCTTTGGCCTCTAGTTGGAATGATCTATTATTTGTTTTGCTGGTTTCCTGCGAGGTTCTGCGGAGTCTATGTGTCTATCCTTATTACATCCCTTGACTGGCATTTTATGATTGCTTTTTCGAGCCACCAAGAATTCGGAATCACTACTCGTCTCCAGTATCACCGTTTCCAGTTTAGAACGTGAGAGTTCTTTGAGCTCCCGGTCGAACACCTGCCAATCAGCTCTAGCGGTTGCGAACCTTCCAGATCTTCTTGGGCTTTGTTTTCCCAAGTGTCTCTCCTGGTTAGCTTCCACTAGGTCTGCATTTGACACTTCGAATTTTATGAGTCTATAGTCTCTCGAAATTCGGTCTGATAAGGTGTCCCAATTCCTCAATTGCAAGGTGATGTTGCTCTTATCAACGCTTTGTTACGCGAAGCACGCATAGGGTGTGCAGAAACCCGCCCTAACTGCACCGAACCTTATGACAAGGTTAAGTAATGTTCTATAAGGTTGTCAATGTTACAGCAACGGTACGCTTAAAAGTACAAATTCACGCTTATAGAACGCTTTGAGTACGCTTAAAATGCAAAAAGAAGCGTGAATTTGCACTTTTAAGCGTACTGGTACGCTTCCATTTTTGCCAGGGTTATGCTAGTAGAAAGGAATACGAGCAAGCCGCTGCATGGACAGTACTTTCAACATGTCCAGGGGCACGACTTGTCCGTGGAGTTATCTTTTGCCTTTTCTTGGAGCGGCGGGGCTTACGTCCGAAACGGAAGGTTTCTTCCTCACATGCCAACGTGGAGTCTCCGCTGCCTTATAATACCACCAAAGAGTGTTACGAGAGGAGCTCCAAAATATGGTCTGTAGAGCGTGCCGAGGGTACGCTGTGACAATGATGCATATCCTGTTGGCTTGTCCAGTGTATGCAGTCTCAGCCTACATTGAGCGACACAACGCAGCACTCAGAGTGCTGTATTACCATCTACACATCACGTATGGTATCGGTGACACCCCTGTTCTGCCTTACGACCATGTACCCTAATGAAATTTAGTCTGTAGTTGGTAACGAGAGGTGACGAATATATTGGAACTACTCATTTCCGATAAGAAACAAATATTATTTGCACTGAATTCTCCGCATCATCGGAGACTGACATGGCCATGGACATAAATCGACGTTCAAGGGGCGTACATGATTGGATGGCCAATGTTCGTCCATTAACCAGCATCTAGACCGATTATTCCGCGAGATAAGGCAAAGTATGTGTTATTGAAGGTTTACTTACTTTTTGAACTAGTTATAGAGACCCAAAAAAAACATTTTTATGTATAAAAATTCATCAAGAAAAAGTTCTCATAAAATACGTTTCTAACATGTCTAAGTATATGTAACCGTTGTTATGAGGTCCTTTTTCGATATGTAATGGTAGTTATACGGACTATTGGTACTTACATATTTTCATTTTTCTGTACATTTCTTTCATCCCTCTCATCTTTTCTTTTCTCATCTACACACCATTTTCCTATCTCCTCCATTTCTCCTTTTCCCATTTTCTCTTCGAAGTACCCCGCTGTCTTTCCCATTGCCAGCCTCATTTTTTCTCTTTTCATTTCCTCTCTCACAATATATCCAGCGGTTGTTCGTTCTAGCCCTAATATCTATCTACCATACTTTTCTTGCAGATGTTCCACAATCAATCATCCCCTTTCTTTCTATCATTTGCATTAATACCTTCCCATCTTCATTTACCTTTTCATCTTTTGATTGTCTCATATTTTGCTTTACCTCTCCTCCTCCAACGTCACATCCTCCCTATCTTCCAATCCTTGCATTAAAGTCCCCCAATATCAGCAAGTTTTCTTCTTCGTCCTCATTCACCATCTCTCTCAGACTATCTAGATTCTTTTTCTTACCCCCTCTGTTGTACACCGTAAATATTCTCCATTTCTCCCTCCCTATCTCTATTTTTCTCTCTATTATTCTTCCCTTCTCTCTCTGACACTCTCGTCCCACTTCTCTCTAATTCTTTTCCCACTCCTGTAATTATCCCACCCATTGCTCGTCCTTCTTTACTTTCTCTTTTGCTACGTGACGTTTCCAATTCCAGTTCCTTTGGCAACTCTTCATTCGATATCGCGTATTCCTTACTTTCTACCCACGTTTCTGTTAAACCTTGTAACGAGGGAGACGTTTCCGACGTCCTCGTTACCAGCGTTATCGCGTGCCGGTGCTAGGTTCGATCCGCGCTCGCTAGGAGGCCGACGTTGCGCCGCGAGAGCCTACAAGAGCGGCCGCGATAGCCGACATTCCTCAGTCGTCGCATCGGTGCCGACTGGCTTGCCTCGTGTTTCCACGTGGCAAGCCTCGAAGCGCCGAAGACGATCCGGAGCTATCTCGCTCGTGTTTCCACGGGCAGA
>JAPYZR010007679.1:0-13295 GCA_030522945.1 Trichopria nigra | reverse complement strand
GTGTCACCGAAATAGCTATTTAATCAAAAATTTATCGGTGACAGTCATCAAAGTAGCCATCTGTCACCGAAGTAACCACTTTATACTCCAAAATGTCATAAAAACAACCGATTTAACTTAAACTTTTATTTAGAGCGATTTGAAGCGACTCCGAGTCCCTCCCAAGATACAAAACGAACAATGCTATATAGTCTATCGTTGATAAACAACGATAATAATAAAATGTGCATATATATGTATACTTGCAACAATTTGTCCCAACGGTGTCGCGTCATCAGCGCCTCTAACGGTAAAAGCGGAATTACGCAGGTGGTGAAGTTTTACATTTGAAACATATACAGCCAATATGAATAATAAATTGATTCGATTAAAGGTTATATGAATAATAATTTTAGAACTGAGCACCAACGTCTTGTTTTGCCTCTTTTTAATTTATTTTCCGTTTTATCCTCAATTTCGCATTATTATGTTTTATGATCTAGGTACCACTACGGTATATCTTTTGACAGTTTTGACTAGTCTTTACCTCCAGCGTTCATCAATTGTTCTTCGAAGTGAAAATGCCTAATTCACCATCTGCGTAGTTCCGCCGGTTCCGCCTTTGTAGTCAGAGGCGTTTCCGCGCCCCCACCGACCAAGGCGATACATATACACATAGGCTATGTGAATGGCCTAGGGAATTTCTAAATAGTAGCATGTCGCGCTTGTGGTGGTAAAACTTTGCACTTTTCCGATAATCCGATGTCATTTTATATGTGAGAGCAGTGAGCACGTATCGAGTAGGAAGAGTAACGAAAAATATGTACTACATACATATATATATATATATAACTCGTTAATAACTCATCTTCTTATTCATTTACATACTTATTACGTATTAATATATCTTGACACAATTTAAGCATGTCGTACAGTCTTCATAATTACGTATGTTCATTTCTATATTTGTTGGTTAGTCAGTGAAGTTAGCCGGCCATATGTTTTTTGAGATTATAATAGGCTTGAGCACAATGACGCATCGAACGCGAACTCGAACTCGAAGGATATATATACATACTCGTCCTTGTGGTCCTTGCGTGTACATACATACATATCTATGTACCTTGTTATAGGATGAAAGAGGACAAAATTATCCTCCGAGTTCGAGTTCGCGTTCGATGCTTGGTTGTGCTCTGGGCTTATATAGAGCATTTCACGTTTTAGGGAAAAATTGAAAGATGCTGGAGGGCAGGATTAGGAAAAGGGATATATCAGTGGGTATACCACTATGATATCTATTTTGTCTAATGCCGTCCTCCAGAGCATCTTTCAATTTTTCCCCAGGCATGAAATGCTCTATATATATGTATGTCGGAAAGGAAGAATTCGCAAACGATTGGCATATTTTTCCGCGTCCGCAAAAATTGTTCCATGGGACATAGGCAAATTATTTTTGCGCAATGAAATTTGCGGAACATCTGTGATTGGTCATTCAGTTTTCCGCCGTTTCCGCGTTTCTGCAGATCCGCGTCCATCGCGTCCATGGGACTCCGCCACCACCACTCTCAAATTTCTCACTCGCTCCGAGCTCCGCACTCCATTTTTACCCTATATCGACCTATCTGAATGTATTTCAATTTTCAGTATGTAATTCGGTTTCGTCGGTTTCGTCCGTTCCGTCGTTCGTCATGTGCATGTGTTAAAAGGATTACAAGCAAGTGCGTGCGCCTTGAGCGCCTTGAGTTGTTTGATATTGTACGTATGCATATGTACATACATATATATGAAAAACGTCATCTTTTTCTATTTAGCCTGTGTGTTGTTCACCAATTATGTAAACATATATTACAATTCCTCCAAGTGCTGCGCACACGTTAGAAACGTTAACAGGGCTTTGGGCCTTTGTATATTCGCTTTATTTTACTATGTATATTCGTTTTATTATACTTTTCTTCTCAAAGAGTGTAGTTTTAATTGTTTTATCAATGTGATGTAAAACTCGTTTTGGAGTCATTGCCTCAGGTTACCCGAAAATCATTATCCGAAGTTTTATTTCATCGAAAAATAGTTTCTCTTTTAAATTGGTGGAATTGCCCCTATAAACATTTATCAAAGAATACATTTTTAATATAGGACTCGAAGATAGACTTCAGCAATGCATACAGAAATCGTGACTTCTGGAATGGCATCAACAGATTTTAACTCATCATTAGGGTTAAAGCAACGTTTAGTTTCTGCAGTAGAAGAAGATTCAAACGCCAGTAATTCTACAAGTGGAACAGGTATTAAACATTACAGTATACGAATAAGAATAATAATGTTAAACACATAATTATAATGAGTAAAATAAAAATAAAAAAAGCAAAAATCCTCCTGGTATGGTACATGTTGTAAAAACGAAATGTTGTCAGAAATTTGTAAAAAAAGTGTAAAATAGTATAAATTATTTAATAAACATATATCTTGGTTAATATATTTTCATCTTTTGCAATTGTTAATACCAACAACATATTTATAATGCGTAATTCTTAACAGATATCCATTTGAAACATTTCAAATGCATATCTGTCAAAATATATGTGCACATAATAATAAAAGAAAACAAAAGCTTGTGTTCTTGGTCCAATATCAATGAATAATATTCTAAATTAATATGAAGTAGATAAAGAAAAATTAAAATATGCTGTACAGAATATTGTAAAATACATATTATGGATTGCGAAGATTAATTTCAGGCAACAAATAATTTATTTTAAACACAACAAAATTTTTTTAATAAAATCGCATTTTTGTGATGAAATAGTTCTTTTCATACAAATTCTCAATTTGAAGCCGCTGGAATCGGCTTTCGACCCTGTAGCTTGACAATTGATATTCCTATGTTTAGTTCTCTCAAGTGCACCTTGTATATATATATATATATATATTTGGCTGAACTTGGACTTTAGTCAGCTGCAGATCCAACTGAAGGGACTGGAAAAATGCCGCGTTTCCCGTGATCAGACAAATGTCATAAAAACGGGGACAAAGAATTTAAAATATAAATAAATAAATTTAAAAAAATATATACATATATACCTTCCCAGGTAGCAAATATAGAAAATATGCCAATTTCAGCAATTTGCAGTTTTGCTATCTGAGTTGGTATAAATGCAAGCGTATCGTATGCTTAAAAGTACGAATACGTTTAAATTGCAAAAATAAACGTGAATTTGCACTTTTAAGCGTGCCCTTTATATATACATTTAATATGTGTATAATAAAAAACAGAAGTATTAAAATGGATACTGGAAATTATTTTTCCAGTATTGGTCGGATATATCCAAAACTATTTATTTATTTATTAAGTAAATAAATATTATTATTCTATGCCATTAATTTTTCCAAGTATAAAATAATTTTCTCTTTGATACATGAATGGATTAGAATGGATATATTGTATATTTACTGCATAACCTTAAAAAAATCCTTTTTATTCATATTCTCCATTATTAAAGAAAGCTAAGGATCAAAACATGCATATAATGTATATTATTTACGATTTCTAACAATAAAATTGTTAAAATACTTTACGACTGAAGTAGAAATCTAAAGAAATAATAATAAATTAAATAATCAGTCATTAAACTAAATGAAAATAATTAAAATGCCGACGTTTCGATCCCAGGTGAGGATCCTCTTCTGGAAGCAAAATAAAAATAAATAATGATTTCTAACAATCATTAAAAAGTAATGCTTGGTTTTAATTTTATTTTTGAAATATTTTCAGTGTTATTTTATGGATTCATACCATTTTTTTAATTCACAGCGAGATATTATTCAAGTTTATACAGTTGATTTTGTAACATACACTTTCAAATAAAATCTTGTAGCACCTTTCACTGAGAAGTGTACACTCACCCAGTATTTCCATAAGATTTCCATACTATTCCATGCTGACATAAGCAGTGGTACTATCTTCAATGTTATAGTATTAGTCTGTATTAACCTTTAGAGGACTGGGATTTTGAGACGGAAATTCACCTTAAAAAAATGGGACAACAGGTATCTTATATCATTGATTGAATGTAGACAAAGTGTCGATAAGGGGGTGTGCCATTTAAGTGGCTTTCAAGTTCGTCAGAAATTGTTTTTTCAATGGTATATTTTTGTTTTTCATCGTGTAATTGTTACATAAGATAATTTACACATAAAATAAAGTCTCTTTTATAATTTTACAGGGTTGTTATTCAAATTCAAAGAGTTGCTTTAGGGGTAATTTACCCCTTCAGCCACAAAATACAATTTTTACGTATTTGAAACTGTAAATATATGTTTTCGATGTATTTTTTTACGCTAAATCCAAATAAAACGAAGCACTATTTTTACAAAGATATACTAGTACATTCAAGGGATACGAGGTAGCTAAAAAGGGGTTGGAAAGAATAACTTTGACTTAAATGACATTAAAAAGTGGTAATAATGTTGAAATAATTGATGTTTTAATCTAAAAATAAAAATTAAAGAAGTTTTTTTTTTGAGCCAAAATAATGGTTTTCCGGCTCTCTAAAGGTTAAGCTAGTGCAAATTTTAACATTGTTCTCAGCATCATTAAGAGGCTGTATTTCGTATTCTAAAGAATTTTTAATTTTAAAAAATATTTCCATAATCACAATTTATCTTATTTTTCTGTAATTATGATCATCAATATAGTTAATTCTATATTATAAGCTGCTTTTTATGAATTTGTTAAATATATAAAAAGCTAAAAATAATACCAATTGCTAAAATTTCAGGTTTCTCTGACAAAAATGAATTTGATGACAAAACTAATGATGAATCAATCCAAAGAAATTCGGAGGCAGATAAAAGTAATAGCAACACTTCAGATGCTTCAGAGCAGGTAAACAAATATTATTTGAAACTATCAATTCAGGAGGCCTGCAATTTTAATTTTTTTTTTTTTTTTTTTTTTTTGTCTAATAAAATGACTGTTACTGCGTTGATGACATTGACTAATTTGCAAATTCTTAAAATATTACACCTTTTAAAAAGTAAGATAACTATTATAATACATTAAATTAACTAAAAACAACTAAACTCCAGTTGATGTCAATTTATTTCACATTATATTCACTTCATTTATGATGCTGAAAGTAGCAGGAAATTCGAAATACGAGAGTTCTATTTTATATTTTCTTGAAAATGACACATTTAAACATACAAATAACCTAAAATGTGAATATAAAATCCTACTGGATTCATTAAAATAATGCTGATAAGAATTTTCTGCTAGTTTTAACATCATACTTCATTTAAGACAAACTTATAATATTATTATAATTTTAACGAATTTTTAAAGATGCATGGAAAATGGATGAGTTTGTGGTATATATATAAAACATATTGTTGATAAGCACTGAATTGGATTTGCTTGTTAGGCAACTGGTTGAAATACTTCAGTGCGAAATTTTCTTTGGTTATTGATTTATTATCATTTCCATCTTTTTTTGTATCTATATTTAACTTCATATTATAAACAAGTAAAATTTATAGATTTCTCCAAATCTATATGTTGCAAAGGATTTTTTAGTAAAATTTAAAATTACAAGATAACATAAAATTGAAAAATTATTAAAAATATAATTTGAAATATATAAAAGGGATTGAAAATTATTTATATTAAATGCTTCTGTTTTAGAACTGCCATGGAAATATCACTACTAGTGTAATCAATGAAAAACCAGTTTTCTGCGTTAGTGAGAATGCAATGGATTGTCAATATCCGACAACCTCCACCCAGCCAAGACTTCATGAGTTACTGGAAGTAGCCTCAAGTCCTGAAATGTTTGGAAGTGACGATGACGATTGTGCAGTCAATGACACAAGACCATCATTCGCTTGCCACTATTCTGTAAATACAGTACCTAGTCCTGTAAAACTCACCCAAGAGGAACTCGTACAACAATCCGATAAATATGTATTAAATAGAATTCACAAGTTCCTTGGTGGTGTGCCACCTCCTCCAAGTCACACAATCTCCCAGAGCGACTGCGATGATTTCCTTGTATATATTCGACAGAATCGTCGATTGTTTTGGGCAGATCCCTTAGAACCCAAGGAAAAAAACGTGTCAGAAAATTCGACTGAGTCGTTAAAAGAAGATGAAGGAAACAAAAGTAATGTTACTGTACATATAGATAATAAGGTATGAAACTTGAATTATTATAGTGTAAAGTATAGTTCAGATATTTTGTTAAACTATTTATTTACACATTAACTTTTACTTCAACTTTGTTCTGATATATATTGTAGAAGTTTATAGCTCTCTCATCATAAATATATATATACAAAATAATAATAATAATAATAATAATAATATAATAATAATAAATTTTCAACATCCCAACAGAGATTACCATTACCAAAGACTGGTCTCCGAAATTTAACATCCGCTTTTGATGCCTGTGATGAAACAAACAAATTAGATTCTGAAGTTGTTCCGACATCAACCATGAACAGTTTTACCCCAAGTCTGTCAAGTAGTTCCAGGGCAGTTTGTGTAAAAAATGAGACTGAAATGGAAACAGAGAAATCACCAGCTATATATTCATCGATTGCTGCAAAGGATGTTGCTGTGTTATCATGGCCTGAAGCATATAAACACAAGAGTCACGGAATTCAGTAAGTCAATTGAAGAAAATAATCTTTTCTTTTAATCTTGCATTTAAATAAATTTTAAAATAAACTGACCTTTGGCCCTGTTGTTGAGGAATCATATCTGTACATATGGTATCTCAATAAATATGAGTAAAATAAGTCAAAAATAAAACAAGAAATTTTGGAAATGAAAAAATATGATCTTCAAATTTTCTTTTTTTTTCTTTATTTCGTATTGTAATAAAAATCATTTCAAATAAAATGTGATAAAGTTTTCACTTCATTTTACCTGATTTTCACTGGGATTTTATCGAGGACTTGTATGTTACGTAAAATCACCCTTCCAAAGACCAAATTTTGTAAAACGTTTGGTCATTTTCTATTTAAACTTTTATTATTGAAAAGCTCATAGTTAACTGTTGTACTTTAAAACCCTCTTAAACATATTTTCTTTCTACTTTGATGTAATCGTGAGATAAAAAAAAAACGTATATATTTTAATATAAAACTGATTACAAATGTCGAATAATTACAATTATAATTAAATTTTTGCAGCTATAACCGAAATAAATCGGTTGAAGACTTTGAAAATCTCACACTGAAACTTTGTGATCGTTACATTGGAGCAGAAACGCAGACAACTTGTAACCCACTATTTTCAAAGCAACTTCCTGGCAGCTCGCGAAAGTTATTAGCCAAACGTAATTTTCAAAGTCCTGGAAAAAGGTTGAGTCATCTAGCAAGAAGAAGAAGAACATTTTCGAGCGCAAATCTTCAAGGTCTAGGTTTTGCAGAAAATAAACGATTTATTCAAATCAGGTAAAAATTCAAATTACAGATTCCAAAAAAAAAATATATATATATATATATATTTTAGTATCCAATTTTTTAGTTCTAAAAATTAATTGCATACGTGTAGAGATTTTTATAACTCTGATTATAGGAGTATACTCAAAGTAACATAATATTTAACAATAATATTTATACCCTATGTTACATAAAGGCCTGTGATTTAATCTTGTTATAAAGTGCAATCTAATTCATGTACAAAAATGTTGACAACCATTTACAGGATACGGTTGCAAATTCGATCACATTCAGTTTGACGTCATAGACTCGACTGTTATTCCTATTCTGATCTTACTTATTGTACATTATTCATATTATTTTTCATATTAATTCTTTTGACAATTCACAGATTTTTATTGTACACTTATTATTTGATTTTATATTAAGACAATCGTGTCATAATTTATTTAATATTCCTAGGTCAATAATCTTCCCATCTTCTGCAATATGATATGCGTTTGCCTGTTTGAGTCACTTTCAATTTTAATTCTTGCCTTAAAAAACGTCTACTTATACGAGAATGACGAAATATAATTACAAAAGGTTTACAAACAACATCAGCAGCTAAGCGAGCAGAAATTAACCGAGATTTATTGTATACACTCCGATATAATTAACTCGTATAATTTATCGATATAATGACTTATAATTATAATTGAAATAATTGCGATCGTATAATAAATTTGTATAATTACTATAAAATATTTTTACAGTACAATGTCTCGAAAAGGTAAGAGTCCACGTGGTAAAAGTCCCCGGCACGGCAAGAGTCCCCGGCATGGAAAGAGCCCGCGAAGCTGGAAAAGTCCTCGAAACTCAGCTAAAAAGAGCATCGCACGAAGATTGGTAATGGAAGGTCCAAGGATTACGAGAATCGAAACTTCAAAACGGGCACTCTTCCAGAGCCCACCTAAGGACAAAGGAGCCGGTCCGAGCAAACCGTCTACGTCGTTTGGCCTCTCCAATGCTCATAGAATAAAACGTTCGTTATTCTCTACTTCATCAGACAATGCTGGGTTATCAGCGACTGCCACTCAGTTAGCAGACACGAGAAAGAGAAAGAACGAGGAAGAATTGGACAATTCACGACTCAAATTGGCAAAAAAGAGTTTATCGTTCGACTGCCCCACAATCACAAGTAACAGCACATCAAGTACTCAAAATGAAGGGAAACATTCCATCAACGTTGCTGCTACGAAAAAGGAAATAACAACAGCTTATGGAAAAACCGAGCTCAGCGAATCGCACCGAAAGGTAATATTTTAACATACTCTTTTAACATTTCATTCTGATTCTTCGATAAGATAATTATTAAAAACTGCTATTATTAGTAAAGCAGTGTATCAATACATCCAATTAGCATTCTTATTTTCAAAGCAGTTTTTGATGATAATTTTGAAAGTGCCAAGTATTTGACAGAAGTTTTTCAGATGGATCTGCAATGACACTCTCGTATGCAATTTTATCCAATTTTGTACACACGCACCTGTCTTAATAAGTGACCCAATCTCTCGTTCCTTTAGGAAAATTGCTTTTCATTTGAAACAACTTTTTTAGCATAACATTTTAATTTTAACTATAAAGTTAATTTTCTCTTTTAATGTTTTATATTTTTGAAAACTGATCTCTCGCCCTTAACATTGTATGTGTATGGGGCGTTTCGCGTCAAGTTTCCCAGCGCGGCGCGCGAGCCTCAAATCACGCTATTTCTAACTCGTGTTTAGACTACACAAATGTACCTTAAAAAAGTACTCGATAAGTGTATCTTATGCATTTTTTCCTGTATTTGTATGTGGCATAATGTAACCACGTTTTTAGTGACTTTTTCTATAATGCGCATGGCAGAAAAGGATTGAACATGTTTAACTTTGTATAAATTACCACGTTAAAATCCAATCCAACTGCACAATATTAATTTTTGTAACATTAAATACATGCATATTTATTCCTCTTCCTTTACTCTAAAGAAATTGAATAAATGAACGCCTTACTAAAGGTATATTATTTTTATTTACATACAAATAACATAAACAAATTTAATAATAATAATAATAATAATAATAATAATAATAATAATAATAATAATAATAATAATTGTTGCTTGCAGAGATTGCTGTGGGCCGTCGCTGAAGCGTTGCGCGGAAGAGGCATCGGCATGGATCACCCGATGTTCAAAAAATACGCAATAAACCTGGCTCGAACTGTCAAGAAGTACATGCCTGATTTGGAAAATTTAAATATTCCCAGGAAGCCCGGCAGCACTAGCGAGAGAATGTTGAAACTGGCGAAGCGCCCGCCCGCCAAACCCCAAAAAAAACTTTTTCTTTTCACCCCCCCCCCCCCCCCCCCCCACGAATATAGATTGTTATAAGTATAGTTAATAATAGCCAAAAATATCGGGCGATGTAATTCGAACAAGCTTCGCCTTCGTTTTATTTAGCAATAAAATATTATATTTTGCAACTTACAAATAATTAGTAAATAATATGCACATGTTTGATGTATCGATACATATTACATTTCGCGGATACCTAAAAAATAATTTGTAAAAAAAAATGAATAAGGACTAATCGACCCTCGCTATCATTTCATCGATGATCTGCGTCAGCTCTTTGTTCTCTTTCGTCTTCTGCTCGACCGTTTCTTCTAGCGATTTACTCTTCAGTTCTGCCCTCCGCACTAGCGCTCGTAGTTTCATGGTCTCCGCATCATTTTGCTTTCGAATTGTACTGAGTTCCAAATTGGCTCTGTAAATTAAAGATTGTATGATTTAATCACCTCTAAACGCTCTGAACGTTCAGATTAAATCTAAATTTTGTAGAATTTTCCACTGTCATCTTCATTGTCATATTCACCGCGACGTGCGAATGAATTCAAAGTTGACTCTGAATTTCACATGATTGTATTTTACACATTCTGCCTGATCACACTTTTATTCCATTTTATATTATTTTAAACGCGAAGCATGTATTCTTGTAATGACAGCATGAAAAATGGACTATTATCACGCGCATTCAATATCTGTAATATGCCCAGATTGACCTCGTGGTTTATTATCTATGCTGCATTTTACGCGAAATCTGTAATTAATTGTTTTGTTTAAAACTACGTATTAAATTTTGTCACCAGTGATACCCTACAATTTAAGCACCTGCACATCATTGACGAATCTTTATAAAAGTAGTACTTTGCATATACGAGTGGAAGAAAGGAGAACATTATAGCTAGGGCAAATTCGTGGTTTGAGATGAAGATGAGGGTTGCGAAGCTCGCCTGTCCGAGGTTTAATGTCTAATTTTAGAACTCAGGCGCACTCGATGTACGCGATATTTTCTATCACATTTGCATGAAAATTCGACCGGTGAAGCTATAGGTAATCGCATTCATAGACTAATGAGAATCAGTGGCCTTTAAATGAACAAAAAGTTCACGTGAGTAATGACGGCGTTGTACAGAAAGGAGATTTTAAAATCTTCAGATTCAGACTGATGAAAAATATCTGGTTAACAAAAGATATTTTGTGTTCTATTTACATTAAGGTTATATGAATTTTTGAATCTGAATGGTTTAAATAACATTGTAAAATATTACTTTGTACGACTATTGTATATTTAATTTATTATGTAGATATATATATTATTAATAATATACTTTTATGAATTGTGAAAATAATTTTGGCATTTTAATTTATTTGATTTTTTCCTATCATGAAAGTTAGAAATCAATTAATATTCTCCTTAAAGGGAGTCTATAGAGCAGAACAGTTTTACCGACATAAACTCGCAACAAGAAAAAAAAAAAAAAAAAAAAAAAAAAAAAAAAAAAAAAAAAAAAAAAAAAAAAAAAAAAAAAAAAAAAAAAAAAAAAAAAAAAAAAAAAAAAATTACTAGTGAAGTTCGTTCAAAATTAGATGAGGCATCTCCTAAATAAATCATTTTCCTTTATCAGCAACAAATAATTTACTTGGGATAATCCTCAATTAATGTTGAACGAATTTCATCGGTAATTCATTTAATTTTTTTTAAGATTGAATTACCCTACCAAAGCTCAAATTTTTATGAAACGTTTTTCAATCATTTTTAATTTACATTTTTCTTGTTGCAAGTTTAGGTCGCTAACTGTTCTGCTATGGGCCTCCACCCCTTACATGATATTGCCAATGTTTCAGTCTCTTGTGGGCGTTGGTCAAGACATCAGTACTAATAACAAACGTTTCCATTACATCATTTATACAGTACGTCAGAGGACTTTACATCCTTTTTTTTTGTATACCAAGGTCAAATTCAAGAATGCAATTGTACCTTTTCGTTGAAATTCAGTGGTAAACTGAACTTTATTGGTGGATTGAATTGACAATGTGAATTTCACAAATCTTGAAAATATATTGAATTACAACATACAGGATAGTATTAGTTTCATTTGAACTCTAAGATCGAACAAATTTGAAAACTTTTGAAATATGAACGATAGATGTTATTTAGTATTTTCGGTAATGCAGCGTAGATCTTTCGTAAAAATGATAGAGTGCTCGAGTACCCTAGTACAGAAATGATGGACGGCAGTTCCAATCAACAAACTGTTAACGTTTCATTTAAAATTCTATCCGTCAATTAATAGTATAATTTAAAAAAATTATCATAACATTGAAGTAACCATATTTTCAACATTCAGTTTTCGATAAAATTTAAATGCATACTACTAAAATTCGGGACTGTAAGAATAATAATATTAAAACGAAGAATAACTCACTTTTCAAGCTGGGCCATCGCATGACTCTTCAACTGATCGTACCGGTTCTCTAACGCCTTGATCGTCTCTTCATTTTCTTGTATACTTTCTTTGAGAATCGATTCGTTACTTTTGTATGCAGACACAACCCCTTTAAGGCGCTCGTACTTGGAGTGAACGTCGTTGAAAGCAGCTTCAGTATTAGTTAGGTGATTGTTTGTTGCCTGAAGCTCTTCCCGGAGCTTCATATTCTCTTGCTTAAACGTCGCACGATCCTTTTCCCTATCTGCCAGTAGCCTGCTTATCGTCTTTTCGTATTCCCCCGCTACAATTCTATGTGAACGACAAATAATAGAAACGTATGAAAATGCCGCCCGTTTTTATGTCCACGCTTACAAATTTACTCAATATTTAACAAATGACCTATCATTAAAAATGTGATTTCTCATTGAAAAGAAACATTTTGTACGAAAAAGAAAACTTGAATTTCAGAGTAAACTGTCAAAAAACTACTAAAAAGGTTACTTTTCAAATATACATCTGTTGGCCGTTATCTACGAAATAAAAGATGATCACTATACTCACGTCATCTCATTTTTACACTTTGTTTCTTTAGTTAATTGCAATTGGAATTCGTTTCGCTGTTTCTCCGTCTGCTCCTTGTGCTCTTTTTGCAATTGTTCTATCTGCTCTTCCAATTGCAGTACCGTGGACCTCACGAGCTCCAGTTCTTTCGCCATTGTCTCATCAACGACGGGTACAACTTCTTGTGCTGAGGGCTTCGGTGATTCCTAAAAATATTTTGTATAGAAAGAGAAATGAAAATGCCTGGCTGTCAGTTCTATATTAGCATTTTAATATTATTTACGACATCCATGTAATGCATCCCACAACATTTTCTGTGCATTAACCGTTTAAAAGGAAAAGAAAAAAATCGCTCATTCAGATATTCATTTTAGTTCATTTCTGAAACTTTATATTACAGCAGAAAAATGTTCTGCTTAAGGGGTTGCTAAACCGATCCGAGAAAACACATTCGGGTTTTCCGAGATTCCTGTCTTACCGACAATTTTGTCAAAATAACAGATGAATCACCGAAA
>JAPYZR010007677.1:0-18138 GCA_030522945.1 Trichopria nigra | reverse complement strand
GGATTCCCCGACCTTAAAACGTTGCTTCGCAACGTTTTAATGGACAGTCCTGGAACTATCGGTATGACATAGTTATATATATATATATATATATATAATGTAAGGTTTAGTGAAGGTTATATGTTATCGGGTTCATATAGATTTGATCAATATTATATGTATTACTATATAAAGCTTTATTCTATTATATAAAATATTATACATAAAGTTGTCGACGTAGTGTTTTATTGCGCACATATCAATAATACTATAAACGCGCATATACAACTATTCTACAATGAAATTCTGAAATTCCAACATAAATTATCGAATAATAAAAATAAAAATCTTATACTTTGTTCGGCTCATGTACAATTAGAAAAAGCAACAATTTCGCCTATATAAGGTCTGTCAAAACTTAAAAAATCACAGACGCAAATATTCCTAATTACAAGTGTATTAACGGGTTTTACCATACTTTATAAATCTGTTTTTATTAACGGTCCGTACAAAAAGCTAATAATTATATATATAATGAAATAAATATTAAAGAAGTAATACGCGCGCATGCTAGTCGATTCAAATTATCCACATAATAGTTTTAATATAGTCAAAACGACAATATTTTATAGTTATATCGTTGATTTCATTTTACTTCTTCATTTTTTAACTCATTTGCGATCTTTTTTATTTATATATGCGAGAGAATAAAGTTAGATATTTTTCGAAATCGAAACAATAATACTATATATATATTGTACTATACATATATATATATATATTTCACTTTATGACGCGTGTGAGCTTAGCATACGATTTTATGCTTCTTTTTGTAAAAAATAATTTTCTTATATACAATTTCTTTATATAAATCAAACGTGCGGAAAAGTAGATTTTACTTCGATTTAAATCATTGACTATAATTGTTGTACACAAGTATAGAAGTAAATGCTTCAGTAAATTCCATCGATGCACTGGCAAAAATTGAAGCGTACCGGTACGCTTAAAAGTGCAAAGTTCTTTTTGCATTTTAAGCGTACTCAAAGCGTTCTACAAGAGTGAATTTGTACTTTTAAGCGTACCGGTACGCTTCATTTTTTCCAGGGTGATATATGCTACTATATATAGTAGTAAATTCGTTGAAAAACGTTACAAAACGGTAAATGCCGTATTTTGCGGCATTTTTATAAATTGTCGATTTCTAAGGCTGGGTTATCGTAGCCATTTTCAGGCTCCTTTTTCGCATCGACGGCCCAAGGCTGCTTTTCGCCAGATGCGAAAATACCATATATCACAGCACCCACCAAATAAACTCCAGCAGATATTAAGAATACTATTCGCCATTCGCTAAAAAAAAAAAAAAGATATAAAAAACTAAATATGTGTAAAAACAGTAAAAAAAGAAAAAAAAGAGAAAAAAGTTGTGAGAGTAAATAAAAAAAAAAAAAAAAAAAAAAAAAAAAAAAAAAAAAAAAAAAACAAAAAAAAAAAGAAAAACGTTTAATGAGAAATTCATCTGAACTTATAATACAAATTTTTAATTCTTCGTACCTTATCTTGAACTACGTATCCAGTAAGGATAGGACTAATGATGCCAGGAAGAGTTGCAAACGTATTACCTATACCCATTAATACACTGGCGTGCCTTGGAGCAACATCTAGGTAATTGACGCTAGAAAATATTAGTTCAACTTAATTAAATATTGAGTTTGTCATTTCCATTCAGTTTAGTACCCCTACTGAAAATTTCCATATGGGTTCCTATGTGGGAATTTGACGTAATATCCCACATATGATAAGATTTTGCTTTTTTTGGAACCAAAAAATTTTTAGGATATTTTTTAAACAATTTTAAACAAGAAAGGTATGTGTTTTATTGCAATGGAAATAGTTTCCGAGAAAAAACAATGAGTCTCTACTGAAAATTCCCATATGGGATCCCATGTGGGAATTTCGCGTAAAATCCCACATATGAAAAAGTTGTTTTTTGGAATCAAAATAATTCTGGAATATTTTTTAGACAATTTTAAACAAAGAAAGAAACATGTTTTATTGCAATAGAATAGTTTCTGAGAAAAGAAATGAGCGGCACAGCAAACATTTTAAACAAGAAAGAAACATGTTTTATTGTAATAGAAATCCCATTTCAAAATTCCCGTACGGGGAATTCCCACATGGGATCCCATATGGGAATTTTCAGTAGGGGTGGCACAGTTAAAATTGTAAACATAAGAAATAAACGATGTTTTAAAATCCCATATGGGAATTTTGAAATGAGACTAGCAAACACAAAAGTAACTAGTATATAACGACTATGTAACATTTATGTAACAAGTAACAGTCATATAAATGTTACATTACCGTTACATTTTTGGTTGCAGGGAGGTTTCTACTGCAATAAAACATGTTTCCTTTCTTTTATTCCGAAAAACAACATTTGAATGGAGCGCGAATTCGCATCTTTGATGACATTTCATAGTTACATTGACACTTTTTTATTCATTTTTTGAAAATTTGTAGTTAGTGCTTTCTTATGTGTTTAATAATTTTCAATTAATTTTATATTTTTTATGATATATAAGAAATTATTTGCAAATAAGCTTCGCTTATAAACAAACGTCATTAAAAAAAAAATATATATATATACTATTAATTGTAAAAATTTAATAAGTACCTAAAACCAGACCAGGCAAATCCTCCGAGTCCAACTCCAATAGTGATAGCAGTGACAGCTCCGATTGGAGTCAAGATGTACGCTGCAATTATCATAAAAACCGTTTGACTTATAAAAGCTCCGCAATTGAATATTTTTCGGACCTAAAAAAGAAAATCTTTATATTAAGTCACTGTTGCTTTTATTATGGCGTGCAAGATCTGTCTTTCCGTCATTCTAGATTCTGCATTAATAAGTTTGATGTATTGAAATACCTGCGTCGTGGTCCATATTTTTCTAGATCGTAAATAATCAGCCAAATGACCAGTAAACTGAAGGACTATGGCCATCACTAAATACGGCAGGGCGGAAAGGAACCCAGTCTTCTCCAATTTAAAATTCAGCACATCTAGTAATATACATCTCAAATAGAATAATATTCCAACAATTACTCGATTGGCGTTTGTTTCATAAAGAGGTACATTTAATTGGGATATAGGCATAATGCAAGAAACAGGTCATCGTAAACACGTGCGGTTCATAAAGTTATTAACCGTACACATACAATGACAGATGCATTTCCTCTTTTGCAATATCAATAAGTTATAGAGAAAATCAATCTATATTAAATTGCTTAACATATTTAGAGAAAAATATTGTCAGTTCACTTTTGTCAAGAGTCGACAAATTAATAATGATGGCTCTATTTTTTACATGAATTTAAAGTAAACTTAGAATTAGAATTATTGACAAAAAATTATTGACGAATATCGATTGACATTAATAAGAACCAAATCATTGCAGAGTTGATGCCTTACTTACCATTCATAAAGCTTGGTAGCTGAGTGAGCATCGTATAAAAGCCCCAGTTCTCACTAAAATGTGCAGCAGCAATGGCCCATACTGGCGGAGACGTAAATATTTGTTTCCATGGATGCGTTATCCTCTGAAAGTAATAATGGATTTTTTTTCATTTATATACACCAAGTATGCGAGACGAATAAAATTTTATGTTTGAAATTGATGTTTAAAATGAATCAATACCTCCTTCCGAACACTTCCTAATGTTCGTTTAATGTACTTGAGTTCGGACTCGCTGATGTACGGATCGTCCTCTGGATGATCCTTCACGACGATCCACCAACAGGTGAACCAGAAAAGACCGAGGGCACCAAACACGTAGAAAATACTTGCCCATCCTAGGCGTTCGGCCATGATTCCACATACTGGCATCGCGAAAACGGTCCCGACGAAACTCCCGGAGAAGGCCAGGGTGGCGAGCTTTGACCTCTCGAGTGGAGGCGCCCAATTTGCCCATATCGCATGGATGCAAGGATACGTGACACCCTGAGCAAACGAATTGCAAATTGAGAGAAGATGAGGAATTCCGAAAGTTGCTGTTGCACCTAAAAAGAAACGAAGCTAATGGCGCAAATGACGATATATCGGATTTCGAAAGATGGTCCTTTTAGCCACTTCAATTAGTTTATCTAGATATATCTTTGGATAATAGGCGTGACTAGCATATTACTATGTAAATAGAATAAAAATTAAACAGATTAGAATTTAAATTAGACATGGTAAGTGCCAATCAAAAGTATGTAACATGAATTAATTGTGTACATCTAATGTTATTAAATCTACAATACGATGTCACATCATCTGATAGGAATAGACCTATCCAGACCTAAGCATAAACGGACATAATTAATCAATTAACTGGGACTCTTTAAAACTTAATTCTTATTGGCAAATCCAGAATTGGATCTAATGTTTATAAGGATTTGATCAATAATTCGGATATATCTAAAGTAAAGAACGTATATCGCGACAATGAGTGACACGAATTTTCGCAGACAATGATTGATATTCAGAATAATCTGATTTTGTGTCTTTTATCTGTTCTGCATGGTTTATATAGTAATCTTATGAATCAACATAAAAATGTTTTAAACTCATTCTAAATATATAACCACGAATATTTATAGATATGAAACGGATGTATTGTGGATGCAGCCGACATTTAAGTGACGCCATATTTTACGTCTGACGAAAATTTATATTTTAATTATCTATATATATATAAGCCTCTCGTATTTTATAATAAATAAAACGTTTTCTGAAAATAAATGCAATCACAACTGTCAAATAATCTAAAGGTTCGATTTATAGTTTACACTGTAGCTTTCGACACTAAGTCTGCACAAATAAATTTTCATTTTAAATCCAATGAAAGATAAACGCTAATATTGCCTTTGTAATTATTATCGCGATAACTTTTCCTTGACATATTTCGAGATGGAGAATAACAAATAATCGGAAAATAAACAATTAGCAAGGTAAAGAGGATTGAAAAATGTAATTTCCCCAGTTAAAAAATTGACAATCCACCAACTATAAATGCGACAAGACGACAATGAAAAGCATAGAATTAGAACATGAATGAGAAATATATATCTTAATAGCTAATTTAATGATAAGAAATGTTATATCAAATAATTAATAACTCTATACATTTTTTTAGTGTGAAAAGGAAATGCTTCTTTTACCAAATGTATGATGCAAAGTGAAATTGAATTTTGTTGGATATTTTACCTCACAAACTCCTTCTATAATTCGAATAAATATCATGAAGTAAACACTATATCTCGTGATTGGTGGCGTTATAATTGTGAAGAAGGCAGTGATGGCAATCCCAATTCCAAAAACTCTTTTGCCGCCTATTCGAGCTGCTAACCATCCGCCGAATAATTGAGTACTAATATAGCCATAAAAAAATGAGCTGAGGACCAGTCCTTGCAGCTTGGAATCCCAGTTGAATTCTTGCTCCTGAATGGAAATAGGTTATTAAAAAAATTGCAATCTAGGTAATTTATAATATAGAGTTATTTATACAAAACGTATTGTTACATTATATCTGTCTTGAAATACTATTGTTTTATATTTATATTAAAATTACTTTTAACAGTTTTTTTTAGCAACGTAATGAGTATTATTCTTTCATTTTATAATTTCAAGGTCGAGAACTAACAAGTCTTTCAAAAAAAAAGCTAAAACGCGAGAGTTGCTGTCTGCTTGTAATCGCGGCTTTTTGCCGTGCGATAACCAAATCCTTGAATAAACTACGAAGAAAACGGTCTTCGTAGTTTATTTTTAGTGAAAGCTGATTACGAGATACTTGCATAATGAACATTGCCATTTTCGTCGATGATGGATTCATTCGCCGTCATTTTAACGATGGCCACGCTAAGATTCACCCGTAGGATGTACGAAACAAAGAACCCAAAAAATGCTAAAACTCCGACGACGTACCTCCGCTTCTTCCAGAACATCCATGATGCTTCGACGTTTTCCTCATAACGGACGCTGGAATTATAAAATGTAATCAATTAATTTGATATTATACAACAATTATATAATAAGTAGGATGCGAAATAACGTATCCAATATATACCATATCCAAAAATAATAAAATATGTATTTTTTCTTGGTGTTTTTACATACATATTATATCCATGTTTACGCACAAACGGGATGTATGTCTTTAATTATTATATCTTCTCAATATTTTAACGAACATTTAAGCAGTTCGTCATATGAATCATTGATACAATGGATAAAAACTGAATAGAAAAGAAACTGGCAGAACTATGATACACATACATTTAAACAGAAATCAGCATAAAACTATATAATAATGATTCCTACAAATTTCCATATGCTTTCTTCACAAGGGTATTTTTAATGTTAAATGAAATATTTTCTTTTGACAGGAAGTAACATATGAATAAATAAGTTTTCACTTTTACTGTACGTTGCGGCCTTGATGCGTGAACTTTCTACGTCTTTGTTTTTTCGTAATTTTCCAAACCTTGAGTAAACAATGAAAATATAATGTTTCTATTTAGATGTTTTTATTTTCAACCGATTACCTTCACTTTGGTGATCGGTTGTAACTGTTATTCAGACAAAAACATTCGAAGACAAAGGTGTGTGTGTGTGTGTGTGTGTGTGTGTGGATGATGGAATGAAATTGTGATAAGGATATCAAACAGGATGAATTCAGATTATATACATTAGTATATATAGACATTGTTTATGAATTTAATCATGGTTTTGATGAAACATATTTTAGATCTGAGGCAAATCAGACAATTTCTTTTCATAGAATGCATCAGGTTCTAAATGTTTCGAGATGTGCGCATATAACTCGTCATGTATGGACGTATAATAATAAAATATTATTTAACATAATATCCATGACCGTTTTATTTACACTAACATTTCTGTATATGAAGTATATATGATTGTTTGTGGTAGTTGTGTGTATGACCTTTTTCGGGATCACTTAAGAATAATGTAATGTAAAATATTAAAGTTACATACCCTATGGTAGAAATTGAAATCATTTTCTGGCCAGTTTCTGTTCAGTTTATTTACATTAAGTGTTAGAAAGGTAACTGGGTAAAGTACAATAAAAAAATTGACAAGATTCTACCAGGGACTTGAAAAATCCAAAATATTAATAATAAATCCTTCGAAAAATTCTACAATAACATTTGTAATTACTCACGTGCCATATTCTGTGTCCTTTTCAGGAAATTTTTTATCTTCCATTGTGACCTGCAAATGTTTACAACTGTTGTAAAGTCATGTTTATCTATTTTAGTGTTTTGTTACGCACAACTAAGATATATTGAACTATATTTTTTGGATTCTAGCTGGCAATAATAGCTACCCAGTAGTCGAAAGAGTATTTTAGGATTCAAAAGCATTCGAAATGGACAAAATAAAGATTAAAATAGATTACGACCCTATTGAAAATTTCCAGGTGGTTTTTTTCACGTGGTCAAACCACATGGTCAGACCATGATAAAATGGCACATGGATTAAAACATGATGGAACGAATGCATTTTTACACATTTTGTCCTGATTTTGTCCATTTTGAATGCTTTTGAATCCTTTTTCAATTACTGGGTAACAAATTGAACTGTCTTCTGTTCATCGTCAATTCATAGTAGTACATTTTTGCATTTCTTATTTTCTCTCTGCTTTTTTTTTCTAAGCAAAAGAAAATGGATTTTTAACTTTGTTCTATGTTTATTATAGAAGGTTTCAGAGTACATTTATTACAACAAATTATAAATAATGATGCAAATAACTATATAAGTTTTCACTTTTGACTGAGGGAGTCGTATATATAGCTGTCAATAAAAAGGAAATGAAATAAATAAAGTTAATGATATATATCTTATAGAACGCTAAATTTGATATGTATTATATTTTACATAATAGCATGTAAAGTATTCATACATTATTCAGTACGTCAATATTTATTTGTCCATCACCAACGTTGCTAAGTGGTGTCTTATTGTTTTGAATATATATATACACATATTTACTGACATAGATCTGAAAGCAAATTAAAAGTTTATTTCAATGTTAATGTACGATTTTCTATCCTTTCACTTTAAGGTTGAAATTTGACTATAGGTGAAGTACAATCATCTTGAGTTCTATCGAAAATATTATTCCTGTAAAGTATAATTTGCCGCGTTGAAACCATTCTCTAACAAAGAGTACGAGCTGGTACACGATCAAATGCGCAACTTCTTGCGCTGTAATACAAGCGACGTGTTTATAAAATATTATGTAGAAATGGGTTTCTGTTTAGTACAACGAATGTTCTCCTATAAATGTATAAATGTGATTTGCTTTCAAAGAATTGTTTTACCAATTCATCTATTATAGCATATAGCGAGCACCGTATAGTCGTTTGCCAGTGCGAGCATACGTTTATTCATTCTTTTTTTACTTGATGATTTTCGAGGTACCAGTTCAGGTACCAGCATTGAAGCCTAAACCTTTTGCAGAGCATGAAATGCACAATTTTTTGGACCACTTTTGGAACTTCGGAATGGGACCATATTTTGAAAAATTCAAAAACGTCTCAAAAAATTCTAAAAAAATTGACACGTACTTTTTGTTCAACAACATTATTTTGTAAAAAATTGTTTAAAACTTTACGACTGCGATTGTAATATTGAAAAATTATAAATAACATACAAGCAGTCTTTATACTAAATGAAAATTTAAAACTTTACGTTTCGATCCCAAAGTGCGAATCCTTTTCAGAAATCTAAAATTAAACAGCATGCAATAAATAGAAATAATGAATACCCCCGAAGAGTTCTACAACTTTTTCTTATGACATTTTTTTTATCAGAGTCGAATTGACAAAGTTACAGCTCTTCAAAGTTGTATTTTGTGAAGTTGGCTGAGAAATTTTATTAAGAAATTTTAATCACTACACATATGATGTTCTAAAAATACCAAAGAAATTAATTGAGAATTGATCGAAAATTTTGGGAAATAGATGATTAGAATTACTTATGTACAGAGCCAGAGTTTAAAAAAATTGATTCAGTAATTTCTAATTTAAGCTTTTAATAATACTTTATCGGCTCATACCACTTTATGAATCTTTTTAGTGACAGCATAATGCAGAAGGATAAATCAATAAATATGTCAATTCATATTTTTTATATCTTCATTAAGATTGTCATCTTTTTATAAAAAAGTTTTGTATGAAAAGTTTGTTGAAGAAATTATTATTTTTATTATTATTATTATTATTATTATTATTATTTTGCAATTAGTAAAATGGTTTCCCTCGATTTGACTGATTTTATACTATTGTATTAGTCAAACATTGAACAACTAAATAAAATAGTAAAAATTCTATTAATTTAGATTCAGAGGGCGTGATTTAGTCACAAACTGTGAATATGGTCATAATTAGTCGGTTATGATATGAAATATTTAGTAAAAATAATGCAGTCCATCGTTAAACTTATTGAAATTTAACCTTTAGACTGCCGGAAAATCAATATTTTGACGCACCCCCTGATCGACACTTTGTGTATGATCAATCGTTTTTGTGTATGATCAATCGTTGATATAAGATACCTTATATACCAGTTTTCTGAGGGCGATATGCTCTTTCAAATCCCGGCAGTCTAAAGGTTAATAATATCAGAACTTAAAGAAATGTGCATTGAATTTATTTATTTATTTAACTTAATTATATTGAATATTTTTTTGTTCGTGCATCTATTGCGATTTCTTCAACGCTCGCAAATAAGATTTTTTCAAGTTTTGAATAATAGCGCCGAAAAACCAACATAGTTTGAAAAATTATCAACAAAACAACGACGACCCCATATGCTCGATGTTTCGCGCCTTTCGCGAATGACAAAATATCCAAAAAGTCGAGGTATAACCAAAAAGTCAAAGTAACCTCCTCCTGTCAGATTCTCTGATAACGTTTGAAGTTGGTACAGACCACGTGTTTCAGCCCGCGCCCCTCGTGACAGCCAATGGGCTTTTTAACTAGATATTGCGACAACAATGTCTTCGAGATTTGTGAGATACAGTCCATGACTTTTTTATAATTTGATTTGAAGTTGATTATCGCCAACGATAATAATTTATAAAAAAAATGTAAAATACAACATATCGAAGTTTTATTATAATGTTATGTGTACATTGAAAATATTATTTATTCCATTACGTTATTATCATTATTGTCATACAGTATTGTAATGTATAAATTTTTGAAAGATTTCAATCTAAGGTTCTACGTAATATCGTCAATGCTCCGTGGTTCGTAACAAATGATTCGTAACAATCATTCGTAATGATCTGCAAATACCATCAGTCAAAGAAGAAATAAAATTATTAATTTAAAAAAAAAATACACTAATAGACTACAAAATCATCCCAATCAACTTATACATAATCTACTAAGAACGTCAATCAAGCGAGTACCAGGCTCAAGAAACTTCTACAAGATTAGAACAAATAAAGTGCCAAAGTTATACTCAATGCAAACATTACAAATTATTTTTATTTTTTTCTCTTTTTCTTTATAAACTAAATGTTAAATATGTAACAAAATCAAATTAGAAAGCTCGCTGGAGTATTTCTAATTAAACATGTAACTGTATAGTAAGAAGAATTTACTTATTATTGTCTCAAAAAGAGACCGATTGTAAATAAAATAAAAGGAGTTAAAAAAAATAAAATCACATTATTGTCGTCCTTTTTCTTATTTTAACAGGATATCAAGAATTACTATATTTGATATGCCAATTTGTTATTCGCTACCCGAAATATTGTAAATTGCGATTTTAAAATTATTAAATATTGTGCATATGTAACATTGTGCCGTTTTAAAAAATACTTTTCTCTGAACATCAAATCTTTTCCCGAGGCGCTCCTGTGCAAATTTTGATATTTTCTCATATAGCATTTTATACTATATATTTTAGAACCGCGATACTGCGTATTTAATTTGAATAATTCATTTTAAATCTTAATATAAAAAGACGTATCGTGCATAATTATTAAATTGGATAGAATAAAATTTCTGATATTTTAATATTCATCAAATAGTCTTACATTTGAAAGTACAATACAAGTTGAACTTTACTATTTAACGCGCAATCCTCCTCCGTATAAATCTAACTTTGGTGGCCGTATAAACGTGCACTTAGCTGCATGATCGATTCGACGTGATAATGTTAACATTCCGTAGCAAATATTTGGAATTTGCAATTGAGTTGCGGACCGGTTTTCCGCGATCAAATCGCTTTTCTGCCTATACAAAAGCATTGTTTTCCGATGATGTGAATTTAGTTCACAAATCTATTATTTAAACAATAAAATATTCATAATTTAGTATGCCTTGTTTAATATAAAACGGAATTTCATATATTATTGTTATAAAATAAAGTATGACTTCATTTTTATTTTTATTTTTTTTTTATTTTTTTTTATTTTTTTTTTATTGTCTCATGAATCCCTAATATTGGTTTATTATAAGTATATACAGATATTCTTATCTTAATTACATTCTATGCATCGTAATCAGAAATACAAATTGAGAAACTTATGAATAATTTTTAGCGCTCTGACGTTTGGAATGCAGAGGAGGGGCTCATTTTATTTAGACTGCATTTGTTTTTATTTTTGTGTAGAAAATGTATGATTTATAAAAATCAATTGTCAAAATTTGGAAAAGTAACAAATCATACATTTTAATATAACTGAAAATCCAAATTATCCAAATGAAAAACTTTTTAAAATGAATAACACGAAAGGAAACGCGTGCGAAATTTATATAGAGAAGTGTCAAAGTAAATGTTTGTAAATAAAATCGATGTTAAACAATTCCGAATAATTATCATATTTTTGTCATTTGTTAATGATTGATCAAATACTTGAAAATAATTATTTTATATGTATACAGCAGTATTGACGTTATTACGTGCGAATAGTACCAAACAAAGATTGTAATATCAACCAATATTGTAATTGCTTTCTCTAAAATACTTAAGAACTGACAAAAATAAATAATTTATTAAAAACAGAAAAACATTACTTATATCCTCACGCCGCAATGCGTTTTAAAAAATTATATATGAAAACTGTAGAAAGGAATTTATACATTTTCTTAATTATTTATCATTATTTTTTATTTACAGAATGACATTTATAATGTATTTGCTAATCAATTTTAGGAGTGATCGATTAATAGTTAATTTAATAATTAAACCATTAACTCTGTCATAGTAAAATTTTTCGATATTTCGACATCATAAGAAATGAAACTAAAGAATTATCAAAAATATACTGAGATTCGTGTTTTAAAAATTAAAGTTTAAGCAGTGCTTGCTGATAAATTATGCATTAGCATAGATAATGTATAATGTACTAGTGTATGTCAATTCAGCAGCTTTGGTTAAATAATCGGCGGATGATCTTTCGTTGCATAAATGAAAAATGACAGCCACTCATTATTCCGTAATGGTATAAGGGATTGCCGGAAGGTGATTTAAAGTATCGGATCATTTATATGTATATTGTGCAGTTTTCTGGTTTCCTTCGTACTTCACATTGGATATATTTGGTGTCGATAATCATGCGTTCAAAATCTGCATTATATAAACTTCAAGCGTAAACTTCTGTATTATTAAAAACAATCATATTATGTGATTTACCCCGTAGACTCATCGTATTTACTGTATATAAAATGTTGATTATAAAATGCTGAATTCTCGTTTACATTCTTTTAGTGAAGAATGGTGAATGGACTTTTCTGGTTGGAAAATGAGTATTTCGCATATATATAAATGCCAAAGTCTCTATGAATACGAGCGCACAATGAAAAGAATGCAATAAGTCTGATGATGACTGACAAGAATATTTATGTACATGGAGAACAAGCACAGTTTTTTTTTTTTTTTTTCAATATAAAAATTAACGAATAAGAGGTTCTAACAATAATCAACTAATTTATTATAATTATCAACATATATAGAATTGTAATTGCGTTTTATTTGACTGTATTGCGTAAAAAAAGTAAATATTATTATGGCAACAGTTCACTTTTGTCAAAATTTAAATAACAATTATCTAACACAGAACACTTTTGGACATTTATTGACACCGATGACGGAAATGTCTCGCCAGCATCATTGGTGAACGTCAAGGATACCTAGTTTCACCTCGATAATACAATTATTAGGCTCCATTATGAATTCAACACTCCATATGTTTAGAGTCACTGACACTTTATTCATCTTGTTTTTTTTTTTAGATTTCAAATGCAGACGAAACGTACAAAAGACATAAATATTTGATGTTTACTTGTTTCGGGCCATAAGGAATAAAAATCGTATGCTCCATATCAAAGATCAAATATATCATAAATGTTCAAATTTTACGATACTTGATTTATTTCGATATCACGTTCACTGTCAAGTTAACAATACAATATTACAACAAGATAAAACTTATCAAATTTAATGATAACAGAGTAAATATTCGAATAACCATTACAGAAATTTTTTTTCAAAATTTATAATTCTCGAAAAGTGCAATAGTTTTTCGGATACCTATTGTCCGTGATGAGGACGAATCATATATATATATGTAATCTTATTCTTTACACATTGCCCAAAAAGTACATGCTTCATTGAGAAACATTAAAATGTCCGATTTTCTGAACTGCACGAACTCTGATACGTCCGACACACAAATATGAAACTTGAGACAAAAAGCTATAGCGATTGATTCTCCATGAAGAGTGAAAGTACACAAATGAACGGGTTCTTAAGTGTGCTTAGATAACTTTGAAATAATTGTCGACTCCAATAAACTTGGGAGAAAATATTCTTATTCATAAAATATGTTGTAAAATATTCGTGGTATATATTTTTTAAGACATTTTAAAAACGGTCCGAACTCACCTGTTTTTAATGGCCTGCAAGTCGAGGTCGATTCAATTCCATTGATCACTTTACTGACCGGTGAGAAACGTCACGTTCACCGTATATATACATGTATACCTATACACGTTGCACGCGCGTTGAGCGTACAACGCGGAATGACACCGGTCAGAAAAGTCAGTTCCAACCGAGATTTTGCGAATTGTTTAAAACGTGGTAGGGAAACGATAGGCAGGACAGCTGCATGCCGCTCACATTTAACCAGTCAGGCATGTTGTATATACGTGTTTCATTGTATAGATTTGTGCATTCGTTTAGTACCAGTCAACGTCATTATATATATTGCTGCAGGATTTGAGAATAATGTTAGACCGAGTGGGTATTCATTTTTGTTAGAATTGATCAGTAGATTCTTATCATTGAAGGAAAATGCGCGGTTTTGCAGAGTGTGAAGCATTTTGCTATACTGAACAGAAAAAGATTCATGAATATATATTCTGTTGTAATATTGAATTTTATCATTCAGAAAATATATGAATGGCCCCTCCCACCTCTCACTTGCTTAATAACGAATGTCTATACTACTTTTCAGACCAAAAGAACCCAATATGCTACAAGAAGTTTTTCAACATTGTTACGGTTTAAACTTTTAAATTAACTTCGTTTTTATATTACCATTTATTTTAATCGTTTTACCCTAGTCTGGGTTTTCTTGTAGTTCTCCCACACTGATGATTAGGAAGTCGGTGCAGATGCACAAATACCAAAATATTATAGGTTTTGTAAGGTCCTTGGAAATTTTTAATTGAATTCAATTCGATGGGAAGTTAATAGTATTTTCGAAATTTATAATTTAAATATAGTAGTACCCGTGTGGAAATTCTCCCAGTTTTGCTTGTAACTGGGTTCCAACTTGGCCCCACTTGGGTAGCCCGTTATAAAATATATTCATAACAAACAAGTATTAATGCTTGGTAAAACGTATATGACTGATAATTTTTTTAATTAATTCCGGATTTATAACTATTAAAATTGAAATTAATGAAATTAATAAAACCAACAAAATTTTTAATGCGATGTATCGGCCAGGATTACCACCTGGAACCTAGAATTGGTATCATCGTTGAAAACAAGAAGGACCCTAGTTGGGCAACCCATTGGAAGGAAATACTTTTTATATATACTATATATGTATATATAATACTTTCTATACTTTCTAAACTAGAGGTAAAAAAGGAGTTAACAAAGAGAGAAACAACTTTTCATTGGATTTTTGAAATTTTAAGAAACATTTAATTTTTATATATTTTTGAACGAATAGATTTATATGCTGCTTTTAAAGTCGTCAAAAATCTTTATCCGTTTTCAAAAATCTTTCATCAAGGCTATCCTGGGTGACTACCTAGATAACCCATCAATCAGGAACTAGATAGCATTCAAGCAAGGAGCTAAATAGGCCTACCTATAGGAAGACTAGATGGCATTTTCCTGTAGGCGTTAGATAGAATTACATATACATAGGACACGACAAATGAAATCAAGTCGTAAAATTAACGATTCGAAAAATTCACGGAGATAAGCTGACTATAATTCTTTAAAATTATAATTCTAAAAACGACTTGAAATTACGTTTTTCACATTTTTATTCTGCATTCTGTATTAAATATTTAAATGTAAATATAACGTAATTCGTATTACAAACACGCAGAAAAACAGTCAAAACTAAAACGCGCTGTAGTTAGCTTTTCAGCCGTTAGGCGTCGTGGATGGTCGCGCATCTTCTCTCTTCTCTCTCGTTATATAGAAATGGATGCGATCAAACACAATACTACGCTATTGTATAAGCAACATGCACTTTACATATTTTTGACGTATACGTCTTTGATTCGTTCCACCTTCTGTCTTTGTTTTCCGTTAGAAAATTTGTGAAAACAAAAACTATGAAAACAAAGACTCCTAGAGAGCGGGCATTCTGATCAGGGCCCAGCTTGGCACCATTTCATTTTTCCACATGGGTAACGAAACTTGAAGTTGAGTTGAAAGGTAACAAATGATGAAGATAAAGTCCGGTTTCCTGATCGTTCTTGAATAGAGACGTAACTTGGAAGGTTTGTAACACGGAGAATTTGCCTCTGCCAGTGCTCGCCCCAAGTGAACAAGAAGTTAAAGGATTTGGATTGTATAGGGAATCTGGCAATTCGTCAGTGCTTGCCTCAGATGGATAGTAACTGACTGGTGTCGACGAACTGAACAATCATTTAAGAACGACACCAGTACTGGCCATAATAAGAAATTTGGAGGTTTATAGCAGGAGAAAGAAGATTTGAAAAGAAGAATAAAGTTCATTTGTACGATTTGCTTTGTTTCGTGAAAAGAACGCAAAATAACTTGAATTTGAACCATTAGTAACGATGATCTTTTGTTTCTTATATTGATCAAGAAGATACGAATTCGGCAGATTCGGGACTATACTCTATATAGTAGATATTTTTCCCATCGAAAACCGAGTTCAGAATTTTTTATTGTTTGATCAAATAAACTACTTTCAAATTTGACTAAGAATTTCTCAATTTTTGATTCAACGACGGAGATTTGAGTCAATAGACGGAGGTATGTTTACTCTGGAATAGGGTCTCGTAAAGAACAATTTAAATGAAACAAGAAATATTTATTTATGTCATACAAGTAATATAAATAACAATTATAAATAAAAGATTATGTAATTATGCGTCATTTTGAGTGAGAACGTAATAAATTATACATCACTGATCTCTTTATAAAGTGCAGTCATTTTGGAGCAAAATGGTGGCCTCTTGTATCTGAATCTATCCAAACGGGTCCGTCATCGTATATGAGTTGGGTCGAAGGGCAAATGTTAGAAGATATTCGGTAAAGAATTGACTGCACGTATGACTGAAGTTGATTATACATCAGTCCACGTCTAGGACTGAAGTCGGAGTAGAAAATGTTTAATGTATACGAATATTCAGTTATAAGTTATAAATACTAAGAAACATTCTTTCATATTAGAAGTCATTAAATGAATTGCAGTTCATAAGAATTTTTAAACTACAAATTAGCCGAATCTTTTGTCCCACAGATCCGCGATGGTCGTCCTGTGAGTAGAGAAAATAATGCTTGTTAAAACAAAAAATATTGTATTTATACTATAATGAAATATTATAATGAAGAAATTGTTCGCTTAAAATAGAACGTCAACAAATATACATACTTGCGGCATTGGCAAACGCCATTGTTGCATCTTCCTCCAGCTTTACCCATGGTGAGACAGTTGGCAGCACATGCAGCATGATTCACCTTGCCCACTTTTGGTATTTGGACGGACAAAAGGTCGCAGGTTACTCTTGGTTGCCTGCTGCCTACTTCTTCAACTTCGAATTCATCTTCATCAACGTCCTCGTTTTCCAGATCGTGATCCTCATTTTTTAAATTATTAATCAAATTTTCCAATAGTTGGATATCGTTCTCTGTAATGACAAGAATAAATAAATTATCGTTTATGTATATATTTAAAAAATGATGAATTTTTTTTATTATTTATAAATACCTTCCAATTCGACGTGGTCGTTTTCCAGCTCGAGATTATGTCCTTCATCTGGAAAATATTCAACCACTTCTCTTAAAAGATGGTCCGCGCCCTCTATAAAAAAATTTCCATCACAATATGATTATCATGCAATTTACTGAATAATCCGCATGTGTGCAGTTTTATTTTAACCAATATTACACGCATTTGATTACATACGTATAAAATAATATCTTTTTTGTTTGATACAGAAATATATACAAAATAATATCTAATTATGAAACAATTTTAGAAGTTAAGTATATGAATTGTTAAAAACAATTAACTATATTTAAGATAATATTATGTGAAGATATTATATAACCAATTGAAATATTTTATTCATACAAAACTAAATTAAAATTCAGATATTAATTGTGTATTTTATTAATAAACATTTTTTGAGCGTCTTTATTATGACAATGACTATTTTACGATTTATTAATATAATATTTTGAAAGTTAAGCAATTTATACGAAGTACGGTTAGTCATAAAAAAATTCTTTATTTGTATTACCACATAACGCTACACGGAAAAAACGACTTGGTTGAAATGACTAATTTATTATTGGTTGGATATTTATTGGTTAATACAACCATTTACTTAGTCGAGAGAATAAATGTT